>JANHZT010005291.1:50160-60254 GCA_032468215.1 Stegonotus admiraltiensis
ATAAGGTACAACACTTAATGATAGTCATAGGGTACAAATAAGCAATCAAATCATACTAGGAAACAATTAATATAAATCGTAAGGATACAAGCAACAAAGTTATAAAAATCCCTAAGAGCAAAAAAAAAAGATATGGATTCTTAAATTACACTATTTTTTTCTGAAGATGTCTTACTTTTTCGTAATAAAGCCATATGGCCCTTTCATTTGGTTGCAACCTGTGGGTGAAATAAGAGGGAAAAAAATCAGAAAGTTAAAACATAACAAAAATATCAAATCTACCATATGTATACTGAGACCTCTACAGGTTTAAGTTAAATACTGGTATGTTTGAACCTGAAATATGTGAACAAAGCTTGAAGGGATGCAGTTTCTTTCTTATTGCACTCCACCATAATTTATTCAACACTTTCTACTCTTTTTTTGTTTGCTTGTTTCTCTCTCTTCAACAATTAACAACTAACAATGAAGAAGCAAATGTATATATAATGTCTGCTAATTACTGTAGCTACAGGTACATCTACATAAATGAAGAGCTGTCTCTCACCCTTCTTTATACCAATGTATTCCAACCTTGACAAATTTAAGATGTGTGGACTTCAACTCCCAGAATTCTCCAGACAGCATGGACCTCTTAAAGTTGCTCAGGTTGAGAAACACTGTTTTATACTATAAAATACTGTAAACAGCAAACTTTAACTTTGCCCCCAGTTTATAGTACTCTCCCTCAATCATCTTAAGAAAAATAACTCAAGTTTGTATTTAAATAAATTTCAGTGTTCTACCTAAAATAATACTGAAGAGTCGTTAGTAGAGTAAAGAAAGGGTAAGCATTATTTTGCCATAGTATTAGCAAGAAAATCATGAGAACTATGAAAATTAAATGTAGGCCATTATCATAATGGTGATTTTAACCTAAACATTTTTATAATTCCATATTGTCAACTAAGTAATACTGTTAGATCTTGTCATATTTTTTAGGTTTTGTAACAACCTAAGAAATTAGTATTTGATAATAAATCCATTAAGTAATACTAATAATATTAAATGACATTCACAGAGATTTTACATTTAGGGTCTAGTTCTCAATATAGCAAACATACTCATAATCTAATCATTCATTCCACACACAAAGAATTAATTTCTTTCATTTCTGGTACACATAAGACACGTTTTTGCTTTTCAACCATCATGCAAAGTTCAAATGCAAATCAAAGTTAATGCAAAACTTTCTGTAAATGGATAATAATGATATCTATACCTAGAAATTTCTAATGCCCACTTTTACTTAATAATGAAGAACAAAACTAGAGTTTTCATTATATTAGCTCAGTACTTTCCTGACATTTCAATACTTGGGATTTTTTTTCCCCTAAAGGCTGACAAACTCTAGACACAATAGTAAGAAAAGAAAACTGTAAATACTCCATTTCCAATAAAATTCAAAGTTTTACCTTTCAAGGCAACAACAGAGCAAGTGTGGATTTTTTTTTCTCCAGAAAAATAACTTCAAGCAAGCAGTTGCTGTGGGTAGCTGGCTGATTCAGTATAGTAAACATTCATGTCAGAACCACTTTTCTCCTGGGATTCCCACTGAAATCCTACATGCGAGATACTTCAAGGTCCTTTTTAGTTTCTTCAAAACTAATTTGAGGCAGAATTGTTTAAAAAAAAAATCTTCGGTGTTTTACTTGGAAATTGCTTTTTTCCTTCCTTTCTCCGTGATTACGGAACTGTACAGAATCCAGACTCAGGCCTGTTGGAATGAGAGAGCTACATAAGTAAACTGCTTCCAGATGTGGTGAATAAGGCAGCTGCAGAATTGGTGAACTTTCCTCCTCCCACCCTAGTTTTTCATCAGAAAATTCCAGAGACAGGAGGGAAAAGATTGTAGGAAGAGCTCAAGTTTAGATTTTTTTTTAAATGTTGTGTATATTTCGGATCATCGTGAACAAAGAAGCATCTATAAACTTATAAGCATGAAAAATGAGTAACTGTAGAAAAACCCCTATTTTATCTATAATAATAACCCCAGTCTGTGTTTGCATTGAAAAAATAATTACAGGTTCTGCATCTTTTAGAAGATACAGGGCAATGTTCATCCTAATGTTAAAGCATAGTTGCGGAAAAGTCACACAGAATATATTTTAGCTCTGCACTCTGAATATTTCAAGAGGTCATTAAAGATAAGAGCAGACCTACAATCTATCAGTGGGAAACACTCAGGGGCATCCACGGGGGAGGCAGTGTGTCAGTTCAGGCCCCTTTTTACATGTGTCACAAGTTAAAAAAAGAGATTTAAAGATACAATCACAAACATTTCCACCCCCATGCAGATACTTCATGATCATCCCCCTTTTGAAAATAACATTTAAAAAAAGAGTTTTAAGAAATCCTGATGACAAAAATGGCTATCTTGCTGCCTTAAATGCTCCACAAAAATGACTGTTTATGTTGCCCATCTTGAATGAAAACTGATAATTGCTTCAGGAGGAAAAAAGTTGTGTCACAAAACAGCCATTGATTACTGAAAGAGAGAGAGAGAGAAAATCAGAA
The DNA here is from genome assembly GCA_032468215.1 of Stegonotus admiraltiensis. NCBI lineage: Eukaryota > Metazoa > Chordata > Lepidosauria > Squamata > Colubridae > Stegonotus > Stegonotus admiraltiensis. Next base: position 52,717 of record JANHZT010005291.1, read on the forward strand.
GTCTGGTAGCACGTTTTCCAGCTGACAAATTTTATTAGGAATATACTTTCAGAAGCTGCATCATTTTGGAAAAAGTGTCACCTAACTCATTCTGATGAAGGCTAATACGATCATAGACTACCCAATTCTCCTCCTACAGTTAAAGACAATGTGCCCTAAGAGGAAATTTAACTAGAATCAAAGTAAAAGGAATCATTTTGCCCAAGGGGTCTAGTTCATGACTATTTATTGCATGAATCCAAATTAAAATATTCCCAACAATTTTCTAATAAAACAACCTAAAAAAGAAAACTCTCATGACTTCCAAAAGAAAGTTCCAAGGACAGGAAAGTTATGTGAGAAAGCTTTCTAACCACCATGCTGAACAGGATTTTCTTATACATACCAGTATATTTGTACAACTCTATCAGTCTGATCTGAACTCACTCTGTTAATTCAAATATCTGATTTGGGATACTGTACAAAGAGAAACGTTGTGTAGCTTTGTTGTGTCCACATCAGTTGCACTATTGATACGCTGTACAGAGAATTACCTTGGAGAAATGTAAAAACTTAAAAGTGATGAAAGTGATGGGAAAATCTTTATATATATAAATATATATATATATATAGTATAGTATATATACCATGTTTCCCCAAAAATAAGATCCTGTCTTATATTTTTCTGAACTCTGAAATAAGCACTTGGCCTTATTGCCATGCACTCAAAAGCCCGATTGGGCTTATTATCAGGGTGTGTGTGTGTGTGTGTGTGTGTATACACTCATTAATGATTCTGTTTATTTCTAAGCTCAGTTCAAGATATTTATTGCTTTTCTTGTGCTTCTGTTGTGGTTTTATGAGTTAACAAAGTATTGAATTTTAGACTGTGGAGTGGTAGGTCTATTCATTTAGAAAAAAAAATTAAAATATGTTACTAAACAAGAAATGCAAGATTAAAATATGTTAATAAGTTTAAATAATTTTTCAAAGATGTTTAATGGGAAGCTGTATCATTTCAAATGAATACATAAACATTGGTTTAGTCAATTTGGCCCTCTATATGGACAGCAACTATGGCCTTGCAGCCTATTAAAAATGCCAATGTTTAGCATATGTTCCCTAAATTAGGGGTCCCTAACTCCTGGTTCATGAACCACTACCAGCCTGTGGCCTGTAAAGAACTGGATCATGCAAGCTGCAGGTGAACGAGCAAAGCTTCAGCTGTGCATGCATGGGATCTAGGTTATGTGTCAAACACTCATCACAACCCCCATCGGTGGAAGACAATTTTTCTTCTGAAACAAATTTCTTGGTGCCAGAAAGATTGAAGGCTGCTGTTCTAAATAATATATAGAGCAATGTTTGCATTGTACGGTAGCGTGCAGATGCATGTGTTAAAGGCACAATTTTGCACTCCCAGGAACCAATCTAGTCTTCAGCTAAAGGCATATGATGCTAGCTGGCATCCATCACTATTTGGACAGATCCTCAGGCACATATGTGTGGTGGCATTTTGAGCACCACTTTTTAGACAAGCCAGAGCTGTGTGTCTCCCTCAAGGTACAATCTCCAATGCATCTAAGCTACCTCTAAGGCTACACTACATCTATGACAAATGCTAAGGTAAGGGCAAAAAAATACAGATTTTAGAGTCCAGACTAGATGGATTAGACATACTTCCTGTGGTGATGTTTGCTTACAGAAATGAGCTCCCTGAAAACATCTTGATGCAACATGTATAGTATAGCTACAGGAAAACTGTTGCCTTCTGGTGATTGTCTGGGTTTTTGCAACCCAGTTTTCATACCTACATGTACATCTGCATTTATGGAGTGATAGGAAAACTGCATTATGTCCTTTCTCAGGGTCTGGGTCCTCATTTACCCACCTTGTGAGGATGGAAGGCTGAGTCAACCTTGAATCTGGTGAGATTTGAACTGCCAAATTGCAGGCAGCCCAGCAGTCAGCAGAAATAGCCTGCAGTACAGCACCGGGTTTCCCTCTTAAGAGAGGCTAAGGCAAAGCCCTGCTGCAAATGATGCCTTAAATCTTGCATCTGAATGGTTTTTTTACATCTCCAGGTAGATTAGTTTATAACCATTTTGCTCTTCCTCAGTAGAAGCAATGAATGGCAACTGCACAAGTACTCAAGAAGACTACAGGTTGAGTAATTTAACACAGTACCTTTAGGGTACAACAGTTGCAAAATAATCTATTCATACCAAGACCTTGCCCTCAGATAACATCTCAAAGAAATTTAGGATTTAGCATTCGTTTTCTGCTTAGCTGATACTGAGAAGCATATTCACAAAACTGCAGACAAATTGTGACCTTTTTGTGACCTTCCCAACAAACTCATTGTTCGATGGTGTTAAAGGTATCCTCGCAGGATGCAAGATGTTCTAATTATTATTATTATGGTTGGCCATATTATTATTATTTTCATTAAACACAAAACTCAGTCAATGAACATTTAAAAATGTGTCACAAGTACCATTGACTGGTGCTAATGGTTGATACGGGTTGCTGCCAGCGTCCTAGGTATCAACCAAGTATCTTCTTAAAATATATGATGTTCAGAGTAGCACAGTTTGTTGCAGTTCTGCTGGTGTTATTGCAGGAAGCTGCAATTTCTTGATGTGTTTCGTAAAATTCTTGGACATGGTACCAAGTGCCCCGGTGACAATGGGTATCACGGTTACATGTTTCATCCATAGCCGTGTAGTTTCAATGGCCAGGTCACGATATTTCATGATTTTTTCCAGTTCTTTTTCTTCGACTCTGGCATCTCCTGGTATCAATTTATGTCAATAAATTGTACGTTTCAGTTTTTGACAACTGCAATATCTGGCGTGTTATGTTCCAAATGATGATCCATCTATATTCGAAAGTCCCACAAGATCTTCATTTTCTCATTTTCTTGTGGGACTTTTCAAATACTTTGGAACACAACATTTTATTACTACTATTACTATTACTATTATTATTATTACTACTACTACTATTATTATTATTATTATTAATCACCACCATCATCATCATCTCTTTTATTCATTAAACATGAAACTCAAGTTAACTGAACATTTAAAAATTTGTCACAAATACGAATGACTATTACTAATGGTTGATATGGGTTGCTGCCAGCGTCCTAGGTATCAACCAAGTATTATCATCAACATCATCTCCCTCTCCTTCTCCTTCTTACAGCTTCATTCCACACACTTTTCCCCCAGGCCGGCCCGGCCCGGCCCGGCCCGGCCCGGCTTCCTCGCCAAACTCCTCAGCAGCTGCCTCAGGCCCCGCCGCGGTGCATTGTGGGCGTGGGCGGATAAAATGGCGGCAGGCGCCGCTATCCTGAATTGGAAGCGCGTTTCTTCTTTCACGGGGCCGGTCCCCAGATCCCGGCATGGCCATCGCGCCGTGGCGATCCGCGAGCTGGTCATCATCTTCGGCGGCGGCAACGAAGGCATCGCCGATGAGCTGCATGTATACAATACCGGTGCGGATCGGGGAGGGAGGAAGAAGGGAAGGAGAAGCGGGGCGGGCTCGGTTGCCCCTGGCGGGGCGCTTCTCCCTTCAGCAGTAACTGCTGCTGCTGCTGCTGCTGCTGCTGCTGCTGCTGCTGCTTCTGCTTCTGCTGCTTCTCTAGCCGCGAAAAGGCCTTCGGCGTGGTGGCCTCAGGGTCGGGTTGGACGAGAGGGAAGACGAGTCTGCGAAACGGGGGTAGTGGTGGGGGGCGCCTGGTGAGTGGCTGGGGATGCTGGGCTTGAGAGTTCGCGCCGGAGTTTCAGCCCTCTGCCCTGGCGTGGCTTCGTGGCGGACGGAAATGCCTGCCCTCGTTACCTGTTGGGCTTTGAGGGGACACGGAGGACGTGTGTAGTCGCCGACACGGAGCCGGCCTTCTGCGCTTAACCGAAGGGAAGAGGCTCCGAAGCCGTTTTGGCTCAAGGGCATCCACGGAGGTTTAGCCCTCGTTCTCTGGGCTGAACTTGTTGTGTAGCCCTTTTCCTTCTTTTATAACCTCGGTGGTTGTGCAGATTGGCGACCGAAGGGTGAGAAACAATCTTGTCAGGTTTTCCCCTGCAAGGTTCACTCAACCACAAATTTCAGTTTAATGGGCTGGCCATAAAGTGCACCAACGTAGAAAATTGAGTCAACGCAGAAAATTGAGTTAAACTGGTTAATTCTGTTGGTACATTAACTTTGGGTGTGTTGCTTTATATTTGCTTTATAGTTCCTATCTCCAAGGGCATAATCTTAGTCCCTGCGTGCAGCTTTATTTTTTGTTATAATGACCTATTCAAACAGAGAATTGAATAAGATAGTATCTTAGTATGGTAGAAGCAGGGAATGAAGGTTTTTAGAGTTTGGGCTATACTGTATATTTCTTTTTGTGCTGTGTGTATTTTGTGCACACAAGATAAGTACCAAAATAAGATGAGGATTAGCTATATCAATTTGCAGACTTCTGTTCCCCTAAGGTATAGCATACATCTGTTAGATGAGGATGGAGTAACTTTTGTCTTTCATAACTTTGCCTGATGGTGATGCTAATCAGATAATCAGAGATATATGGTCTGAATAAAGATGAGTATAACAGTAAAAAAAAGTCATTGTATCCAGAGATAAGGAAGATTCATATAAAGTAGTACAACATGAGCAATGTAGGTGTATAAATTATAGATACAATGTAAAGATAAAAGTATGTCAAGAACTGTATGTCAAAACACTTTTTCTGTTAAGTTTAGTTGACTATGTAAAATACTTATAATTTATAATGCTTACATCATGGAGGGATTGTGAGTTATTGTATGATTTATTTCAATTAAGCTTTCCAATAAAAATGCTTTGGGTCAGTAGATAAATCAAAAGATATTGTGAATCTATATTAAAAATGGGTGATATTGCCATAAGCATGGGTCAGGAAGTGACAAAATATTTGGTGAGAATATGTGAAAGCATTTGAAACTGTATTAAGATGTAAAGTAGAAAGTTGAGTTCTAGGAAAAGATGATGTGTGCCCAGCAATTTTGCATTAAAAGGTTATGAATGGGAAGTATAATTTGTTTGGAAATTTGCACATGATAAATGAGGGCAGGAGCTCGAAGGTACGGGCAGTAACAGATTTGAATCTTGATTATAGGCCACCAAATTGGTATTTACAAGTAGTCCTTGACTTGCAACCTTTTGTTTAGTGACTATTTGAAATTCCATTGGCACTGAAAAAAGTGATTTATGAATGTTTTCACATGACTGTTGCAGCATCCTCATGGTCATGTGATCAAAATTGGGAGATATGGCAACTGCTATGCATTTATGACAGTTAGAATGTCCCAGAGTCACCTTTTGCAACCTCCTGACAAGCAAAGTCAATGGGGAAGCCAGATTTATTTAACAACTGCAGTGATTCACTTAACAACTGTAGCAAGAAAGGTCATAAAATGGGGCAAAACTCACTTAACAGCTGTTTTGCTTAGCAATGGAAATTTTGGGCCAATTATGGCTGTAAGTTGAGAATTATCTGTAATAAAGTTCTTCAAAGTTTTTGCATGTGGCAGTCCCAGAAACTAGAAGAGCTGGTCTTCTGTTTTCCTGTGTGAGCATGCGCACTGACCAGCTGATCATTGCATGCGCATGCATGCCAGAAATCCAGAAGAGTAGCTGGCTGAAACCGGAATTTCAGTAGCTGAAACCGGAAGTTTGTTTTTGGGTGCACACACTCCCCTGGGTAGCTCCTCTTCTGGGTTCCGGTCCAGGTGTGTATGTGTGTGCGCACTCCGTTTTCAGCACTCGGTGCTGAAAAGGTTTGCCATCACTGGCCTAGCTAGTAAATTTAGAGGTAGACAGTAGCAGGAATGTATTGCTAGTTTGGGAATGAGGCTCTAGTAGTAGGTATGAGATGTATTTGTACACTTTGAAAACTTCATGATCCAATCCATTTTGGTGAGGATGAATGTAGGAACATTTTTTTTCATAAAACAGGGTTTTATGAAGTGAATCTTTGTGCTGAGGGAAAGAAAGAGACCATACTGAAATTAGATGTGGGAAAGTTATGAGAATAATAGTTTTTACACTGCAAATGAAATATAGAAATAGTTTTGGGTACAGAACCTGATCATATTGCATTTCTTTTTTTAATATTAATTTTTAATATACTGTTTGATGGGAAAGTTGGCAAAAAATAAATTGGGACCTATTGATTTTTCTGCAATACTTTGCATGGAGTTTTGAAGTTCAAAATCGTGTGATCAAATTATCCCAACCCCTGCCTTAAGTTATTCTGCTAAAATGAAAACTGTCTGGTAATTTGGTATGGGTATTTATATAAAAAGATACTTACCTCTGTTTTACTTAAACAGTTATTATATCAATGTTTTATTACCTAAATGCCTATCTTTTGCACCAGGTTCTAACTGGCACATCTTGAGACTGATTGGAAAGTAAAGAATCAAACAGTTTTTACTTTCCAGATGAAGAAAGGAATACCTTTTTGTTTAAGAATGCAAGGTTTAAAACCTAATAATTACTGAATATTAAAGTCCCATTATTAAATGTAGTGATTCTGTGTTTAAATTTGTGGATGTCTTGTCTTGCTATTAATTCTGACCTAGGTCCATTTTTGGGTGTCTTTTGCTGCAGCCACAAATCAATGGTTTCTTCCTGCTGTCAGAGGGGATATTCCACCAGGGTGTGCAGCCCATGGATTTGTCTGTGATGGTACCAGAATATTAGTGTTTGGAGGAATGGTTGAATATGGAAGATATAGTAATGATTTGTATGAACTGCAGGTACTGTATGATTGATTTTCACAATTGTTTAACTACTTTGAGAATCTTGGTATCGTTTAATAAATTCTTAAATTGTACATGTATATATTGTACATATTAAGATTGGAAGAGGTTGATGTAATAGCAATAGCACTTAGACTTATATATCACTTTATATTAATGGTTAAGACACCAGGCTAGAAAAAAGGAAAACCATGAATCCTGCCTTAACTGCAAAGCCAACTGGTAACCTTGGGCTAGTCAGTCTCTCAGCCCTAGGAAGGAGGCAATAATAAACTATTTCTGTAAAACCTTGCTAAGAAGATTGCAAGGACATAACTACCCATAATATCAGCCTGATTTGGGATTTCCTTTGAAATTCCAGATAGAATTCTGATTTCTGGAAGGTAAAATAAGCAAATCCTTATCTTCTGGACCTTGGAACTGAATCTGTAGATAACAATGCACTTTCTCACACATTCTTTGATGACTACTAGTACTTCAAAAAAAGTAAAGTATGCTACCATACTTTTTAAAAAAAAGAATGTGAAAGCTAGCATACTGGAAATGAAAGAACTAGCTCTATCATTACATTTATTTCAATTAAAGTCTCTGATCCTCACGTAGTTTCTAGAGGCATTTTTAGAAAATTAATTGACTGAAGAACAGTGCTTGCTTACTTTACTTATTGCATTCAGTTTTGGTCACCACAGTGTAAAAAAGATGTTGAGACTCTAGAAAGAGTGCAGAGAAGAGCAACAAAGATGATTAGGGGACTGGAGGCTAAAA
>JANHZT010005291.1:78926-94673 GCA_032468215.1 Stegonotus admiraltiensis
TGAAGGCTATTGCTTAATGCATTGTAAGCCGCCCTGAGTCTCCGGAGAAGGGCGGCATATAAATAAAATAAAATAAAATAAAAAAATTTTTTCACAATATGCTAACCCAGAATCCAGAAAGCTATATTATGGCTCAGTACAATGTATCTGAAGAGTGCCTCTGCGTTTTTTGCTCAGTATTGAGCAGCTAAGTAATCTGCACATACCAGAAATTAGAGAACAAAATTACAGTTTTTCTCTCTAGAATTGTAAAGGGAGGAGTTTTTTTTTGCTTCTTCCTTAGAGTGCAGACTGTATTCATCTTTCATGGGAGCCTCCAGTTTCCCCTTCAGGAAATATCTTGGAATATTCCGCTTATTTGGCAATAAGAACCACCCAGCTTCATGAAAATCCTAATCAACTTATGTTCATGAAAATCTATTGTGGCCTTAAGACCTCATGTACAGTGACTGCTGCCCAGCTTGCAAACGCACATGTTGATCATACATCCAAGCCGGCCATTGTGTTCAGGATTTCGGCCAAGAATGAGAGGGGGTACGGACCAGCCACACAGGTTCGATGGCTCCAAGGTAAATTGAGTGGTTGAACCAAATCATTCTCAATACAGGTAGTCCTCAACCTATGACCACAATTGAGCCCAGAGTTTATGCTGCTAAGTGAGAAATTTGTTAAGTGAATTTTGCCCCATTCTATGACTTTTCTTGCCATATTTGTTACTTGAATCACTGTAGCTGTTAAATTTAGTAACACGGTTGTTAAGTGAATCTGGCTTCCCTGTTGATTTTGCTTGTCAGAAGGCTGCCAAAGTTGATCACATGACCCTGGGACACTGCAGCCGTCATAAATATGAACCAGTTGTCAAGCATCTGAAGATAAATCACATGACCATGGGGATGCTGCAGTGGTCATAAGTGTGAAAAATGTCACTGTTTTTTTAGTGCCTTTGTAGCTTGTCACTAAATGAACTGTTATAAATCAAGGACTATTGAAATATGTGAAAAAATATTTTTCAAGAATATATATGACAAATTTTCAGATTTAGCTCTATATAATGAAGCTTTAGTTAGCCTTGACAATATTTCTTTGTTCAAACAGTTAACCAGCAAATCAAATAAGTATGCTTGAAGATGTAACAAAACTTTCTCTTTCCTTACAGAAATGAAAACATCAAGCTCAAAGTAGAAGCAGGATATTACACTGCGGATTATGAATTGGCAGTTAGTAGTCTTGAAGTTTTATGAATCTTCCAAATATTTCATTTTATGCCAGCTTGAGATCAGCATGGTACAGTCTTGAAAAACTAGGCCTATAGTGATCATATTTTTTGGTAGTACTTTATCCAGCATGGTCACTGGCTACTATCCAGAAGGTTAAGTAATCATCTGAATTTTTGGAGAGTCTTCCTTACAACATCTCCTAACACAGGGATCCCCAGTTGTGTTAGCTTCCAACACATAGGAAAGGGCCATAGCTCAATGACTGAGCATGTGCCTTGCATGTGAAAGGTGCGAAGGGAAAATCTCTGGCTAGTCCAGCTGGGGTTGAGAAAGGCCCTGTCTGAAAGCTCAGAGAATTGCTCGTGATTAATGTAGACAATCTTGAGTTAGATTATGGTTTGAATAAGGCTCTTTGTGTTCCTAAACATAGATGCTCAATTACTGCTTAAATTTCATTAAATTTAAAAAGCAAGTTTGTGATGCGTTATGAAAATTGCTTAAAGAGAAATTTACCAGAGGAGGAGGAAGAATAATGTGTTTTAAGTCACCTAATTGGTGAGATGGGAGGCATATAAAGTATATAAATAGTAATTTCTCTTTAAATTATTTTCAGGACAGATTTATAAATGTTTAAGATAGAACTCAGAGGTTTGCTTGGGGAGCAAATAAGCAAGTCCCCAAAAACTTTGCTTGTGTTCAGATCCTCGTGGATGATGGTCTGTAAAACTATTGTAGAATGAGCTGTTTGAAGACTGCCGTAAATATATAGCATCAGAGATGCTGAAAGTGAATTATTTGGTTTTCAACAGCATAATAATGGCCTTTTTTATCATTAATACTGGTTAATTGAGTCACCTTTTTACAATAGTAACTATTTCAGAGAAAAGTGATTTGCTTTTATTCGTTCATTTTTGTGCCGTAGGTAGGGCTGCTTTTGATGTACAGCTTTATTCATGGGTATGAGTCTTATCAACCTTATCAAAAAAATTAGGAAACAAGGCAATATGTATCCTTGTCAAACAAGAGTTGTTTCCCTACCTAACTACTCACATGTTTTCAAAAGTATTTGTGGGAGTGACTTGGAGGGAATGAAAGCCATCATATAAAAATTATCTCTGTAGAATGAACTATAGTTTTGTGCTGAGACAGCGTACAGCGGTGTGCCTTTGTCCAGTGAGAGGTTAAAAGACTCGAGTTAACATGATGGCCAGCCTAACAATGAAAAACAACTTCAAGAAGCAGAGGCTATACTCAAGTTACTATTGTGGACACCACAATCAACTGGTTACATTCATTCATTTAAAGCTGCAGTTGTGCAGAATTTACAAGCCCACACAGTTCTGTTGCCCCTATTTCTGTAGCATCAAGATACAGTGCTTACCAAAATTCAGCATTGTTAATTTTTGATAGTGCAATTTTTTCTGGTTTTAATAAAGATAAGGGCTAGAACTAGTGCTTTAATGCCTTCTTACCTGCTGTCTGAGAAGCAAATGGAAAATGTCTCCATTAACTCCTTGGCAGGTTCCTGTCTTTCTAGTATCCACAAAAAAATGCAACCCAGGCTGCAAAACACTGGCCTGTGCAATGGGTATCCTATTGAGCTGGGATTATTTCTAGAGTTTATTTCTGAACAGTTTTGCATAAAGAATTTTTTTAATGCTACCCATAATGCATAGGTTAATGACCTAATTTTGGAACAAAGGCAAAGCTGATGTGATGCCGTAGGTCAGTACAGGGCTTCCAGCAAACGCTGACCATTTGGCTTAATACAATGACATTATGAGGTAGAACCCAAAAGATAAGCATCAAATGCAGTCCCCAAAGTATGACAAATCACAAGTGAGTAGGTGATGCTCCTGTTCCACCTGAATTTGATATATATGCAGGTTTGTTCTCTGGCTTATATTTTGTATCCATGTTTAGTGTAACAAAGATACTTTTGTTTACAGTAACTTAAAATGTATAGAATATTTTAATATATTCATTTTTGTAAAGATTTTTCTAGTGTTTACAAACACATATTCTAATCTTTGAGAATATCCTAATATGCAAATTGCTAAACTAGTCACTTCTGTTATGAAAAGCAAACTCTGTGTAAATGCACTACTATTAATTTCACATGGGCATAGAAATGTTAAAATCTGTAGAAAGTTTGAACTTGTACAAAAGTACTCCATAATGAATGCATCACATCCCCCCCCCGCCCCCACAAACCGAAGAAAAAAAGGGAAAGAATCCTACGCTTTGTTTTGGCATAATCATGCTATTTTGCACTAGTAAGAATTGTAACATTTTTGTGTTGCTTCCAGAAATTAACTGTATTGGTCTAAAGTTAAAGCAGATTTGCACATCTTTGCATTGCTTCTCCAACACAAGTTTTTCATGACTTTCCTCAAAGGCTTGGGATTTTATTTTGCTAATTGCCTTAGTTTCCTATCATAATATTGAACTTCTGTAACATTTTTATCTTAATCATGTTATGACTAATGTGCCAGCTGCTTCATTGCCCTTCACAGTTTTTCTACATGAGACAGCAAAATAGTGCAAGTGCACCAAAAAGTAATAATCTAGACTTATGTTCAGAATGCCAGTGTGCACTTTTATCTACCACCTTATGTAGCAAAAATGTGTATGAAGCACTTACTGGGAATGTTAATCTGTTCCTAAGCACACAAGTGTATTAAATAGAGGCATTTAGATGCCATTTTATACATGAGTAATTGTTTATCATAATATAGCATAAAGTGGCTAAATTGTGCCAGTATATAATATAGGTGGTGAATAGAGTTTAACGATGCATCCCACAGGGATATTTCTGTGAACAATAGTGCTTTTACATTAATTTGCATGGACCTTATATAGGTTCCTGTGGATTGCATCCTTTGGCATCTAAATAAAATGGTTTTTTTTAAAAAAAATAATCTCTATTTTGAAACCTGATTTAGTGCATATGTGCAATAGAATGAATATTTTGCACTTCAGTTTTCCATCAATGCATAAGAATTAAGATGGGAATCACTTGATCTGCAAGGATCAGTTTTACAGTGGATTATGGTAATACTAATGCTTTACTATCATTCCATGTTCACAGTTACAAAACATCTTTGAGAAGGCCCGATGTAACCCATTCTTAGGTAGACCAAACTGGGATAAATTCATTTGAAGAAAGTCTGTTTTGCTTAGTTCCTAGTAAACCATGAGATGATTGGATATATGAATTACCGCTTATGATATATTAATTAAGCAAGCCACTGTGATTTGCATGGTTTATGGCTTAATATAAGACAAACCATTACGGCTTCCACAAAATGGTTTAGCATACCAGTGAGTTTGTGATTTGGATAGAATTAGGACCCAACTCCCCCACCTTTATCTCTGATACTTATGAATAATCTTCCGGAGATATTTGAATAACAGCGACAAACAGTTTGATGTATGGGAACAGATGGTTTGTACCCTCAGATGTGTGGGGACTGAAATTCCCAGAATAGTGGCTAAAAGCTCCAGTCCTAAGACATCAGGACAGTGGCAGGTGGAGAAAGCCACCCTAAGATAATAAAATTCTAACTGTACAATAATCATACTGATGCAGCACAATCTGTAATGCCATGAAAAGCAGCAGACTACTTGTTAAAAACTTTCTAATAAATTAGAAATTAAGTAGCACTTTTTACTGGCTGCTCTCTAAGAAGGAATAAGTTCCATCAACAAACTTTTGTGTACATTAGTCAGCCGACAGTAACTTTTGCTTACTGGGTTTTTCCTGAGAGAAATATTTGCAGTGTGATATAAAGAGAATGGGATGGGATGGGATGGGATGGGATGTCAGTTATACTACCTATACAACCCTGTGTCTATTTGTGGCATAATAATACAGATGCTCAGAGTGAAACTAACATACTCTTTCATGCACCTTATACGTACCCTTTCCTAAGGCAAGTATGTAACGACACCCCAGAGAAAATGTATGTTGCAGCCATACAATTCTGGTTGTTCTTAGCAATTAAAAATCACTCAACTAACATTAGATTTTTGAAACGAGTACTGTGAAATGGAAACTCAAAAATCTATAAATACGTTCTTCAAAGTTGAAGGTAGTATTTCCTGAGAAGGTCCATTTTAGATGCTCGGAGACTTTCAGCTCTTCCATGAATTGTCATAAGAAATGTGCTTCCTTTCACTTTACCTGCCACATACTTCCAACTCTGGATTGAATCCAGATATCCCAGTGGTCACAGGGTCAAAGAGAAGTACCTTTAAGAACTCACTCAACGTAGTTGTAGTGTTGTGTTTTCTATAACCTTTTTGAACTAGGAGGCCTACTGTGACAGAATGTGAGAATTATATGGCTATTAATAACTTGATTGTAGATACCTTACTTAACAATATGATCTGTTGAGTATATCTGTGAGTATTTTGCACTTTTGAGTTCATATATTTCTGCACTTGTTTTAAAAGTATGTCATGATTACCAAAGGTAAAATTGTGGTGGTGTTAATTCAGACCTGAGATTCAGTGTACATGTGTTTATGCCAATAGGCTATTATGATTTAACCACAATTCAGCAGTTTCCCATATAGAACTAGATTAGTAACAAGTGTAGAATTTTCTTTGGTAGCCTCACCTATACATTGTCTAGCTATTTTTGCAGCCTGCTTCTCTTAATAGCACTTAAAATGTATTTCATCCAACTATAAATTTATATTTGAACCATATTCTGTTTAAAAGTATCAATATATTTGGATAAATGGGTCAACCTAAGTTCATTTAATATATATATATAATCAGACTATTTGGGAAACTGGTTGTTGGTTTGTTTTTTTACTTGCCTTTGTAAATATATGTATAACAATCTTGTATAAATTAGTCCATCCTGTTCCAACTTCAATAATAGACTTAGTATCAATCTTTATAAATGGAAAAGTCCATTGCTATTTATTCAACTTCAGTTTTGTTTGTGACATGGAGTGTGAATAAAACTTTGGCATGGTTCAGAGGGTCATATATGTATTTAATAAACTGATACAAATAAGCCTTTGGCCTATGTATGCGGATTGCAGTTCCAAATAACTGCTTACCAGTCTTAGAATAAAATTGAAGTATGAAAATCAGCTTTATGGTTTCATACACTGGTTGTTCTAAAACATATACTCATATGCTCATTCCATTTGGTAAAATGGAATACACCAATTAATTTGACATTTTTCCCATTGACCTATTGAATAAAGTACAGTACTTAGTGTTGTAAAAATGCTGAGTAATTATTCAGTAAGATATATAAGAATGAGGAAAAATGGCTCATGTGTCTGTTTACTAAAGTAATGTGACCATCTGAATGCAGCCATTTTTACGTATGATTTATAGCAATATTTGACCATAGTTTTGAAGTAGGCTGAACCAGTAAATCAGTCTTTAACAAAAATGACACCACAGTTAACTGGAATTCTGAAGTGATGGTTAAAGCCAGCTATTTATGGTCTTATGATCTGCAGCTGAAATGTCTTGAGAGAAATCCAATATTTTCTATAATAAAAGTAGCATTGTTATTTGTAATAAAGTGATTTGTCCTAATGTTTTTCTGGGGTTTTTTTAAACCTATGGTATTAGTTAAATCAATGCAACTTTCAACAATAATAATTATATTTAGAAATAAATGTTTCACATATTCACATTGCAGAGTGGAGTTTAGTGTTCTAAGAAGCTAAATCCTTCAGTATGTTATTTTGGCTTTAGTGCAGGGGAAAACATGGTGAGATGTGTGCGGTTGATTTTTAAATGTAATAAAACTTTGATTATCTCAACTCGACCTGAATCATGAACAAATCTAATTAAGCTACTGTGGATAGAGATGTAGAATGTTTAAATACATCTCAAGTTTAACATGTTAGATTTGCTTCATTTCTTAAACAGATTTAACACCACAAGTTCAGTATTTATAATAGGATTGATATTAATACTATAATCCGGATAGTTACATTTATCACAAAGCCCATGTTTAACTATAGAACTAATAAAACACTGAACAGATTTCCCCCCTTCTAGGAATTCAAGGGAGCATATTTTTTTCTCCCTTTATCACCTTGTGAAATAAGTTGAGCTGAAAGTAACTGGCTCAAAGTAATAGTGATCCTTTGTGGCTACAAGTGGATTTGCATCTCCACTGTCTTAGTAAGTGCACTGCAAATTCATATATGCAAGCTTGTTTATCAAATGTTTGATAGCTTCATAAATGTGTCTCTTTACTGGATTGCTACACTTCAATTTCATTTGAGGCATGTATTGCACAATGCAATGACTTAAGCTCTATTAAAAGGTAATTATTCACATTTTTCCCAAATCACTTAATCAGTTTGATTTCACATGAGGTGAATCGGAAGTTAATTCTGATCATAACATTGACAACCAATATCAAATAAATTAACTTTCTAGAAAATTAATTTGGTAATTTGCATTCCAAGTTTCCAACAGCTTTTCAGATTCTCCCACTTCTGTTTTTATTGCACCATATCTACAGCTTTCCGAAAACAAAAATATGTATTAATTTCTCTTAACCTGTTGCAGCTAATGAGAGAGATGCTTTCTCTTTTGGTGCTATTTTTTTAAATAAATCATCTTGGATGATAATATCCCAAAGGATATTATATTCAGGCGGAAACTGGACTTTCATGTTTTTTCTTTGAAGATGTTTCGCTTCTCATCCAAGAAGCTTCTTCAGCTGATAGTGGGGAATGGACGGATTTATATTCCTTGCAGGATTTATAATCCTTCCAGTTCTCATTCACCTGTCAGATCTGAAGAAGCGAAACGTATTCAAAGAAAAAACAAAGTCCAGTTGCCTCCTGAAAAAACACCTTTGGGACAACCATGACCTGGATGACTGAGAATCTCTACAGACATCTTGGACTACGTAGCTTCTGAGCAAAAATTATGTGAGGTTTCTGTTTTTCCAATGTTAAATGCTACTGGAATGTGTTAATTCGATGTGCTAGATTTAGAGGATTTTTGCCATCATGATTTAAAATAGAGACCAGTTCTTATGGAGGGATGAGCATCAGATTTTCACATTTTTCTCTTCATGGTTTAGAATTCAGCCCTTTTTTGTTGTCCGATTTTGTCCAGGACAAAGCTTTGCTATCAACCATTTTATTTTCAAGTTCTCAGTGGCATTTGTTCACTTATTATCATTCTACAAATCACAATATTTTTAGGTATCTTAAAATTTATTGCAGCAACAGGAAACAGCCAAATAGATGCTCAAACCTTCCACTTACATCCCTGGAAATACATGCTCCTCTCAACTTCCACAGTAATTAAGATCCGAGTTCCCACACATCATGACTATGAAGATGTTAAAGAGATAATCTGACAATAAAGTATCAAACAGAATCTGGCTTCTTTCAAGAGAAATCATAAATTAAAAGGAATTTATTTCAAAAGTAGCAAGATGAATATCCCTAGTTCAAAGATCAACAAAAAAAACCCTTTTACTACATACTTCTAATTGTTGCAAAACAGGGACTGCGCTACCAGATACAGTTAACACTGATACTGGGTACCAGACAATCCACAGAACTAATTCTGCATACAAGACAACAGTTCATGACAAACCCACCTTCATTCTTTTACAGCTTGTGCAAAATAGTTCCCAGGGACCATGACCCAAGGTTATAATGCTAGGATCCAAAGATTGGTTACTTCTAAATTCCCATTATTTAAAGTATTATATTAAAAGTACTGGGAGCACTTATTTTGAACTGTGGGCATTTGAGGAATTTCAAGTTAAATATTAATAAATATTTAATTCAACTCATGCAAGACAGATACAAAACAAAATGTCATCTCAATTTTTATAATAAAGGCAACTTGCATTCAAAATGAACTGTACCCTTATGTTTTATTCAAAGGGTAAATGTGAATTAAACCCAGCTGTTTACTTGAATTACAAAAGTAACATGATTCAATATGAAAATAAGAAACTGTCTACAAATCTCTTGACAGTAGTAAATTGCAATATACAATGCATATAGGAGTTATACAGAGCAACAAACTCTTGTACAAAACAAAAAAAATATTTTAATACCTTTAAAATCCAATTTCTTTTAAAATCACTCCTGAAAAAAGGTTTGAATCAGAGTTCACATCTCAATTTGTCAAGCCTCAGGAAGCTACATTACAACTATTGAATATACAAAGTGACATTTCTTCACTAGCCAATTCAAATTCAAGTTCTCTTTCCTTTAGCATTCCTTGTTCATATTTCTTACTTGTCTAAAGCCTTCAAGTCATGAGAACTGAATTTGCTGAACACCAGGAATCTAGGGAATAGAAAACAAATACACATTAATTTCCAAAATCAATCCAGAAACTCATTTGTTTGTGAGATCTATTGTAGTGATCTTAGCAATAACACACTTTTTCATTGTACTGATACCAAAACTGGAAATATTTAAAAAAATTGAGGGGGGAGGAAGGAAATGCTGTACCTGTTGATAGGACGTTGTATAAACCATGACATTTTGTTGTTGGCCATCTGTAGTTATCAAACCTGCTGGCAACTGGTTAGCTGAGTGAGAAAAATAGCATTGTTAGAAGATTTCTGTTCATGTAGAATTAAATACCAAATCCAAGTTAAGTATCTACCATTAGACAGTGTCAAATCTGATCTCTTTCACTAATATGTACTAGAACTGCAACCTGATAGCACCAGATGAATGTTAGACCTTCCTAACAAGAAACTGAGTTCAACAGTGAACTAATTTGGAAGATAAACATACACAATAGTATGAATAAAAACATTAAATAATATATTAACTGTCTCATCTTACAGTTGGAAGATTGATTCTTTACAGTGCATTTTAATATTTTCAGTTTTTAAAAACACGACTGTTTTGAAGTACATCACTGTACTTTAATGGAAACACGTGCTCAAAGGTTCTCTATCCTCTTTTATAATTGTCTTTGTCTGGCAAATATTTTTTTAATAACACACACATACAAAACAAAACAAATATGTCTGATCAGTCAACAGGGCAAGTTC
Source organism: Stegonotus admiraltiensis (assembly GCA_032468215.1). NCBI lineage: Eukaryota > Metazoa > Chordata > Lepidosauria > Squamata > Colubridae > Stegonotus > Stegonotus admiraltiensis. The sequence goes on from JANHZT010005291.1 coordinate 89,181, forward strand.
CATCTAATGCAACAATCCTGTCAAATTATATGCAATGTTTCTGACAAAACAGCATGGTTTCAAAGATAAAGGTCTACTAACTTCAGTCATCAAGTTTCACATACTTGCTGCTCCATGTTCTATCTTCCACCAATCTACTCCCAAAGTTTCTCTGAGCATTTTAAAATTCCAATAAAATATAGGTAGTCCTCCACTTACAATTGAGTCCAAAATTTATGTTGCTAAGTGAGGCATTTGCTAAGTGAATTTTGCCCCATTTTATGACCTTTCTTGCCACATTTGTTAAGTGAATCACTGCAATTGTTAAGTTAGTAACACAGTTGTAAAGTGCATCTGGCTTTCCTATTGACTTTGCTTGTCAGGAGGAAAAGGTGATCACATGATCCCAGGACACTACAACCATCATAAATGAGTCAATTGCCAAGCATCTGAATTTTGATCACATGACCATTGAGATGCCACAACAGTTGTGTGAAAAATGGTCATAAATCACTTTTTTCAGTGCTGTTGTAACTTTGAATGTTCACTGAACAGACTATTGTTAAGTTGAGGACTACCTGTATATGTGTTCTATTGCAGGAGAGAGAGAGAGACACCATGATTAAAAATTAGACACTTGTTTTTTATACTGTTTATATAAAGGTCTCTCTGCCTTTCAAACATTCTTCCTCTCATTCAGGAGGATCATCTGACCTTCAGATGAACCTTTTGGGGCAATTGGAAGAGGAAGTAAGCTTCTATCAGCAATGCCTACGCATGCATTGATCTGCATTCAAACGATCCTCTAATCAGTATAGGGATTTTTTTTATTCAGTCAATACTTGGAATATAATTCAGTGAAGAAAACAAGTGTGCAATTAATGCAGTTCTGTTGTGATAAAGTTTTATTAGAGAATTCCTCCTTTCCTGCCCAATTAGATTTTCTACCAGAACTATGTACAATTAATAATTATCTTCAGCCACTCAAAAGTATCTGTATTCTGGAAAAAATGCAGAGTACAAAATGAGTGGAAGATATCTAATTAAAAGCTCAATGAACTCTATGCAAAAGAGAGAGACACCTGTTACGCAAAATGCAAAGAAGGCTATTAAAAATGCTTTACAATGGGATCTTTCTTGTGAGACATCAGAACTCTACATAGTTTAAACATAACCCATAATGAAAGAAACGTTTGTTTTCTACAGAAACTTTTATTAAAACAATTCTGTCTTACAATAAGAATGCAGTTAGTTTTAGGTAAATTACACCACTGTTACCATCTATCAAGTTTCAGGTAAACAACTGTGTATTTTAAATCAAGTATTTCAAATTAATTTTCAATTTAATTTTACATAGTTGTATTGTTTCATTCTCTTTTCTTTGTTATCAGCATGAGAGTCTCTGGACAGGACATAACTATTTCAAATAAATAACAATGCTGACTTGAGATCAAAGACTACTATTTGTGAATGAGGGATATTTGAAAAAATAACATTGTTTCTATATGCTTCAGTCAATAATCCAACAGCAGCAGCAGAATTGCTTTGTCTCTGCATAAATTTCTTCATGCATCAAAATTTTTGTTATACTATCTCACATGTAATTTTCAATGGAAATTCTCCTCATTGGTAAATCATTTATAGTGATGGCAACAAGTGAAGTACGTCAATATGAAAACTTGCTCAAAAATTGTAAATCACTCAGTATAATTCCTTGTTCATTTAGTTTCAATCTTGTTTTCAAGGATTCATGAACAAACTAAGGTAACACTTGGCTTGTGTCCATTTGTTCAGTGAACTGTTCAAGATTACAGTGGTGAAAAAATGGATGTATAACCAATCCTCAAAATTCTGGCCACTGCAGCATCCCTGCAGTCACTTGATCACACTTGATTGCCTGGCTCACAATTATAACATTGCAAGGAGTCACGTGATTGCCATTTGCAACCTTCCCTGCCAGCTTCCCACAAGCAAAGTCAATGTGAAAGTTGGCAGGGAAGGTCACAGATGATTCCAGTCCCCTGGCCACCCTGGACTCATGTGCAGCCTGCGCTGGATCTACCCATGCTACTTACCTGGGACTCCTGCCACTTTCTGCTTAATGATCTGTGGAACTTGGAATTATTATGGCAACTGGAAATGATAGCTGGGATTGCTATCACCAAGTGATGAGGTCACATGACTTTGCGCTTTGCCCAGTCCCTAACCCAAGGACTACCTACATATAGCATCAATATTTTGTGGACTGCATGTACTTTGCTATTAAACTGTCACATAAATACTGGCTATAGTTCAATACAATTAACAAGCCTATTTAATTGTAAGTATTAAGCAACAATTACCACATCTGCCCCAGTCAGTATTAGAAATACAGTACTTACTAAATGCTTCTTCTGTGAGCTCCTCACTAAGGCCGTCTGCTGTGGTAACTGTTCCACCAATGCCTTTTTCTCCCTTCATTGCCTTGAAAAACAGTAATGTTTTACATATAATACATGCATTTTCTGCAATTCACAATACAATTGAATAAATCTGAGTTCTCTCTTTCTCTCTTAGGCTTTTTCTAATAGGAGTCTGTTGATTTTGCCTTATCACTGATCATATTAAATATTCATATAGTAGGTTTTCTGGACAAGCTTCTTGGACAAAATGACTAATTAGGCAGATGTTTTGAAGAATTTTCCCATACTACTGCCAGCTCAGTCTGCCTTAACCAGAGGCTGATGTGAGGTTCTGTCTTCCAACTTGCTATGAATAGCTATTTACAGAGAGAAACTGCAACAATAAGCACCATTCCTTATTATGAGATGCATATGTATCAACTCTGCTCCACTCTGTTCATTCTTATCATTATGGTAAACAAAGTACAAGTAAAACAAATGTGAAGTAAGGCCACAAAACCCCTTCCGCAATAAAACAGTGCAAATAAGAGGGGGAAGAGAAGAAGGGTGTTTTGTGTAAACATTTATATATTTTAGTTTGATTTCTTGGAGATTCTCATCCATTTTCTTCTCAGAACCTAACACATTAAATTACAACACTAACTGCAAATGTTGATTAACCCGCATTGTTAAAGCAACAAATTGGTAAATACAAGCTGCTTTTTTAGTCTAGTCCGTGTGACATGAACAATTGGAGTATTTTTTTCTAATATAAATGTATACACTTGTATAGTAAAGGAAAATCTTTACAAAACACTGCAGTACAGGTAAAAAGTGATCTTTTCCAATAGGAACACATACAAATTACCCAGCTATCTTTACTTCCAAAATATATTTAAATATACAATGAAACAGTTGCAAATAGAATTACAAACCTCTCTAAACTTCTGAAGATACAACTTCAAAGGTTCAACATAGCTATCAAACCCCAGAGTAGACATAGCAAAGAGAATATCTTCTCCATTTATTGTCTTCCGTTTCTCTTGATGACACCTCTCACTTGCTTCTGATGTAATAAAACTGATGAATTCACTGACACACTCCTGCACACATTCCTTTGCATCTTTAGCAATCTAAAATATACACAATGTACATTAACATATTTTTAAACTACGATTTTCCAAAAAGATGAAATTAATTAATCAATCAATTAATTAATTAATTAACATTTCTATACCACCCTTCTCCCGAAGGACTCAGGGCGGTGTACAGCCTAAATAAAAACCCCATCACATATGCAAATTAAAAAACATTTAAAATAATTAAATAATGGCCAGTAAACTAAAAACACAGTACCCCACTAAAACAATATTAAAACAATAATTTAAAACATAATAAAAATATATAAAAGGCATAATAATGAAGCATGTCTTAAATATAAAAACAAGGCAGGCAGATACAGGGAGGTAATATTCTTTCAGACATTTAAGCCCAAAAATATTTTGATCTTTAAAGATCAAATCAGGCATTCACATGGACTGGGAATCAAACCAGCAACCCATTCAGCTTCCTCAAGATCAATGTAACATAATCAAGTCTTCCTGAACCTGTTAGAAATTTATGCATCTTCCATAATAGCAGACATTTTCCATTATCAGAGATAAGGGTCAACCATCCTTATGTAAGGATAGTTAAAACTGGTAAAGACTCTTCATGCTAATAAAATTAGTGCTGTCCCAAACAATACATCTAGATCAAGAACAACCAAATGAAACATCTTCTGTTCAAGAAGAAAACAGGGAATGTAACAGATTCCTGGACGTGGGAAACTTATATCACAAGGCATCTATTCTACTGGAGTTTTGCTTTGGTTTGCTGATTCTCATCCATGTCTAGGACCAAGTACTATTGACATCTTACTTGATTAACCAGTGTCCCATCTGATTCAGATGACAAGCAGATCAGAGCTGAATATTAAAATATTGACATCTTTGTGCCAAATTCCCCAGTTGTACTTCTTAACAGAAGTACCATGTACTCTAGCAGAAATGTTGCAGAACCATTTTTAGAAGCTCACCCTGCCCCATGAATGGACATCAATGTCTAATCAAAGAGCCAATCTAGCTAGTTATCAATGCCAATTATATTAAAAGCCATTGTTTAAAATAATATAAAAACTAAAGAATATTCCCCAGCTTAATCTCAATTAATTCTTAAGTATACTAAGAAAACTAACAAAATATGCATTCTATACAGAGAATTGGAAAGTGGAAAATATTTTTAAGAGCAAAACACTTCCAAAATAAGCAAAGTAATCTATTTGCAAAGCAACCATACTGAAAACGGTTGAAACTCAAAATACTTTGCGTGCCATTAAATGAAAAATAAATGTTATTTTATTGAAGGAATGCTTCTGAGAATTATTAATTATTTGTTTTTTTTCCCCCAGTATGAAAAATTACCTGGCCATTTCCTTTTAAGAGAATGAAACTGTCCCAGAATTTAAAACTTATTTTCCCTCACAAGAGAAAAATGCAAACTTTTACCCTGGACAAGATGGAATTGTAACTAACCACAAAATATGACACTCTTCCCTGTTAACAGAGACTGATGACTCAGCAATACCAAATCCAAAGTCCCTAATCTGGATTTAAAATATGGAATACTATCAAAGATTTATTTTACATATATTACCTTTCCTGTCTGAGGTATAGCGTTCTTCATTATCCTTGCCACATTTGCAATAGGAAGATATATATCTTGTTCTCTAAAACTCTCTTTGGAACCATTTGTATCTTCATGATCATTCATGCTGTCCTCAGTATCTAAGAAAACACATTAATTACATAATCAGGAATGTTAATCAATGCACTGATACCCAACTGAAAAACCTACACTTACCGGTACTTTATAGGTAGTCCTTGAGTTACAACAATAATGAAACCTGCTCATCAAGGTTGTAACTCTTGATGGTTGTAAATTGGGTCATCCAACCAGCAATATTAAGCCTGAGGCATAATTTATATCAAGGATGGGCATGCTCAGCCTATGAGCAAGATGTCATAGAATAGAATAGAATAGAATAGAATAGAATAGAATAGAATAGAATAGAATAGAATAGAATAGAATAGAA
>JANHZT010005293.1:55455-65920 GCA_032468215.1 Stegonotus admiraltiensis
TCGCATAAGAGGTCTAGCATCTCCCCCCCCCCCGCCCGCACACATACATATAGGAGCCTTGACTAGTTAGGTCATTGGTATGTGGGTTTCCTCCCTTGTCTGCCACTCATGAGAGACCTTCCGCTCTGCCCTAGAAGTCTGACTGGCTTTGGCTACTAAGTCCAATGGTGTGCAGAAACCTCCCCAGGCTAGAAGGTCTTAGACTGCTAGGCCCATTCGTACACAGGCCTCCTCCCTGCCCTGCCACTCATGAGAAAATGGGGCCTTCTCCCTGCCCTGCATGTATGTATGGGTCTGCTATAACAGAAGGCCTTGGCCAGCATGGTCCACCAGTGCCCAGAAATATGACACAAGCTGGAAGCCCACATCCAACTAGGCCAATCTACATACTGGCCTTCTTCCTATCCCTCCACTCCTGAGAGCCCGGGGACTTCTCCCAGTCCCACCACACCTGGAAGACCTTGGCTGGGTAGGCCCACTCTGTGTAGGCCTTCTCTTTGCTCTACCATGCCTGGGTTAACTTACCTTTCTCGTTTCCTGTACCTGCTCCACACAATGCAGAGCACAACTAGAAAGCTAGCAAAAACAACCTTCCTCAAGTTTAGAGGGGTATTTCTAGTCCTGAGAAAGATTGCTTTCACTAGGTTTCTAGTTGTGACTTGCATTGGCTGGATGCACCTGTTAGTAGTTGCAGAGAAAGGGAAAGGTAAGTTGACTTGTGCGTGGTGGGGGAGGGAGAAGACCACTCTTGGGTGTGGTGGGGCATGGAAAAGCTGGCCTCTTGACCCATAGTTTTCTGTATGTTAGTGGGCATTCGGCCTTCCAAGGCCTTCCCCACCTCCTGAGGACTCTTAAGAACCTGCTTGCTTGCTTAACAACCTGTCTGGTTGCTTAATGACTGCAATGGGATGAGTTGAGATTACAGACATTAACCCAAGCTGTCACACAGCTTTCTGTGTGCAACAAATTATGTTCATAATTCCAGGCTCAGTGCAGCCATAGGTCGAGGACTTCCTGTAATATCACCTTTTTGAAATTCCATGTCCCCAAATTTAAGTCCTTATGGAATTATATTGAAACTGTTAGCATTCCTAAAGAGGAAGATCATAGCATTATGCATCTACCAACTCCCAAAATGATAAGAATGAAGAAATTATATCATGCTAACAGATTAAAATCATTTAGTACTATTGTAATTTACATCCCACTTATCCACTCATGGAATTGAGAATGGGACAGGGCACAGGAAAGGGTAATCCTAAAATCTGCATTGGAATCCCTTGCTGGTTCAAAAGTAGACCTCTATTTGATCAAAAAAGGAGAGAGTATTCTTCTTGATTAAAAGCATGCTTTCATAATGACAGACATAATGACATAAGTTTTCCTAGACATTCAAGTCAGAGCAAGTTCAAATGCATTAGCACTTAACTGCAGAAGTCCCCAAACCATCAGATGTCATTTTTAATTAGGTTTGCTACTATGCCACTTGTCTCTCAAGTTGAAAAGGGAGAAGTTGAAGTCCATTTCATGTACTTTTTTCAGGTTTTATATTTTTGAACCTATAGGCCTTTGGTAGTACAGATGCCACAAGAACTATACAACCATTACTTACCAGTTCCAGATTCAGAGGCAGAAGTAATGTCTCGATCTTGGGGGAAATTACTGGTGGAAATAATTTGTGAATATTTTCTGAGAAAACATCCAAGTTTATTTGAATTTTTCAACAGGCAAAATTTCTAACAAGATCAATAAAACCCCATGGGCTCAGCCAAGGATTATTTTATAGAAAAGAGTTAAATCACATATTCGAATTCTATGCAACAGCATGGTAAAGTTAAAATTTGAAATAACAGTCAGATCAAGTGCTGGACTTATAGGGGAAAGATTTGGGTGCTGTATTATAATACTTCTCCTATTTTGTTTAGTAATTTAGAGAGTATAGAAGACTTTAGAGTCTTTATCAAGAAAAGAAAGAAAAGTGGAATAGGGGATTTTATTCTGGGGATATTTTAATTGTTTATTTTTATTCTGGGCAGTTTACAGGGTTAAAACATAGTTTGGCAAACCTTGATTGATTTGATTCTTTTACATGGAAATGGACTGTTGTAAAACACTTCAAATGAATAGGGAAAAGCAAAACTATGAAAATGGATGACCTTGAAGTGAAAAGGGGACTGGTAACATAAAGCAGGCTGCTATCTTTTCTATAAGTCTAAAGGTGATCACTGGATGAGTGTAATAAAGAACAAATTTATGTTAGTTATTGTTGGTATTCTAAGGGAAGATGGAAATGCAGAAATGTGACAATATCAAAATGGTCTCCATAGTAAGGTGACCTCCTCACTTTATGTAATGTAGCATTCTTAGTATGAGGGTAATTTCCATTACTTTTAACATTTACTGTATATTCTTGAAAGGTATATAATCTGTAACTGTGTAGACTTTGGGGCTTTTCAACATTTCTCTGGCCAGGAGACCAATAATCACTGTAGGTTTGTGCAGGCCTACTATAAACTATACTTTGTCACAATATCTCCTGATGCTTATTTATAGTTAATATAGTTCCTTATTTAGGAATCATTTTTCCAATAACAATTCCTTGTAAAAAAATTCAGGCACCAACAATTTTTTGGAACAAATGGCACACTGGAAATTTTGAGAGCAAATTGTGGGCACATGCACGAAGTTGTAGTTATACTGTAGGTGTCTTGGACAATCACAAACTCTCCTACATCAGAATCTAAGCAAATAATTGGGCTGTAGGCATCTGCCATTTGTTTTTGTTTTGTTTTGTTTTTGTTTTTTTAAGAATATCGTTGAGTCTATGTAGAGCACAGATACAGGCGTACACTGTGTATTTGTGAAATACAAATTGTGAAGAGATTGGAAATCTCCTTTACCACATGTTTCCAATTCATGCTTCCTACTCATTTTTTTAAAAAAGATATTTGGTGGAGCAAGCTGTTTCACATTCCCAGTGAAAATGCTAACAGGGGCATTACTGCCACTCTCTATATGATGAAAATCCAGGCCCCAAACAATGATGAGTGCATTGAGTTTAGTGATTCACTAGAAAACTGATGGAAACACTAAATGGTTTTCAACTATCTAATTTAGGTAGATTAAGATTTATTAGAAGTTACTGAGAGATGTGTAGATTTTGTTTTAAGTGCCAAGCCTAACTTCTAAGATTGAGGCCTTTAATTTATTTTCTCCTTGAATTTCTACAGCTTCTTTTTCTTCGAGAATTCGATTATAGTAACACAATGCATATCATATACATTCAAAACACTCTTTACATATACTAAAATATATCAGAGTATGGCAACAATAAGAATGAAAACACTGTATACAAACCAGGTCCAAAAAGTGAAATCCACATGCAAGCAATGGTTTTACATCTCGTTGCATATTTATGCGGTAATATTCACCCGTGCTATAAAAATTGATTGGCTGCAACTTTGGATGCAGATAGGCATCCATTGAAAGAATAAATTGCTGCTTATAAGCCTTCCTAAACATAGCCAGATTTGAATTGAGATTTGTATATTACAGTTCCCAGTGCTTGTTCCCAGCATGCTTAGTGATCATGTTAACAAGAGGTTACCTCAACAAGGCCACCATAAAATACTTAATCAGGTCTGAAAATCAGGCAGTTTGTTACAAGTTAGAAGAACACCAATTTTATGCCCTTGCCTGTTTTTTCCAGCTCTCACTGAGTTTTGATTTATAGCTGAGCACTTTGTGTTATAACATAAATAAGCCAATCACAGACACGTTCAGGCATCATGATGAATATACAGCATTTAAATGTATTGTAGGAACTTAAGATCATTATTTTCACTCTGAAAGAAAAAGGTAGTTTTTTTTGCCTCCAAATGAATAATTAATAGAATAAATTATTATTTATTTGAATGATTTATGAAAGCTATTAACCTCCTGAGTTGGAAGAGCCCTTAAAATCACCAATATAATCAAACAATAGATGAACAAGAAGCCTGAATACAACAGTTAAAATCAAATAGCCTTGTTATTTAGCTATCAAATTCACTAGATGACCTTGGGCTAGTCACTATATATTTCAAGACTGTGAACGGATAAAATGATTGAGGTTTTCCAAAATCACATATTTTGCCTTGAGATCCTTGAAGGAAAATCAGGGCATAAATTTAAATAAGCCATCAACAATGTGTCTATAGAACCATGTTCAGCTATTATTATCCCTTTGAGAAGCAATCTAGTAAGTTTTACAGCCAAGTGAAGCTTTCAGCTGGAGTGATCCCAGGTCCAATATTATAAATACTAAGCTACTTTTCCTCTACATTTATCTCCACCATGAGCTTTTCCAGGTCCATTTTAATGCAGACATTTGTGGTGAGGAAGAGAGTAAGGCTTTCCCATGTCCAATTGCCCATGTCCTCATTCATTAATTCTAAATTAATTCTGTCATTACCAAGCACTTGATCTTTTTTTAATTTTTCTGTATATTTTCTCAATCCTTCAATTTGATAGAAATAAACTTTCCCCCCTTTTCCCCATAAAAAAGAAAACAATCCAAATGAATAGGATGCAATATTCTGATAATAACCTAAATCATGATGCATGTATGAAAATCCAATACTTTCTTCCACACATTTTTTTCTAGTATTTTGAGTTCTCATGGTTTCATGAAATCTCAAGATGTCATGAGACATCTTAAGCCAGTTTAGTCTAGTCACTAGTGGTTAAGACACCAGGCTAGCAAGCCAAAGACTGTGAGTTCAAATCCCACTTTAGCCATGAAAACTAGCTTGGTGATCTTGGGCCAGTTATTCTCTCTCAGCCAAATTCACCTCACAGGATTGTTATTGTGGTGAAAATAGGAGGAGGAAGATGCTAATCACCCAGAGTTATTTGTAAAAATAATAAAGGTGGGGCATGAATTAAATATATAAATTCTTCTCTTGGGCCTTTCTGTTTTCACAAGAAGAAGCATGGACATCCAAAACCTATAGAATGATGGAGAGAAATGTAACACATAACAGCCTTTCTACTATAATATAGATTCACAACTGCAACTGAAATAAATTTGAAGGTAATTCTAAAGTACTCTAGGAATGAATGGGATGGGAAAACAGATACTTCTTTAGCGAGCAAAGGGAAACTGGACAACTTTTGGGTGAGTGGATTAGTACTCATTTCTAACTGCATGGCCAAAACACCAATCAATACCTGCCATGATTTTAAGTGACCAATGGGGGGGGGAGACTCATTTGACTTTACCTATACTAGCATCTTGCCAAACAAACAAATTGAGACTTGTTTCCTAAGGTTTCTAAATGGTTTCCACATAACAAAATGCTCCAAATAACCATTTTACTGTGTCATGGTTGCTATCTGTTTTCACCCCATACTCCATTTCATCTACTGGTTAAAGGAAAGAGGAGTATTTGCAAAAATATCAGAAGAGTGCATGTGTTTCTCAAGCTACTTTCTTTTTGCATAGCAATTCATCCATAGTTTTATCTGATTCCCCCACTTTGTTATCTGCCACATGTTGTAGTAATTTAATCCTCTTCAGGCCACATTAATTTTAAAAGCATGGGCATAGTGCCAGGTTGGTGCTTAATGGTCTGACAGCTGTAGAGAATCCCAACATTTCTAATCTTGGATATCTGGATTATTTATCTTCTCCCATTCCTATGGGTTCTTTCTGTTCCTCTAATTTATTCTGGTTAAAGTGAGTTTCCATAAAAATGATGTTCACCTCTTGTTAGAATTAGAATTATAGAATAACAGAGTTGGAAGGGACCTTGAAGGTCTTCTAGTCCAACCCTCTGCCCCGGGCAGGAAACCCTACACCACTTCAGACAAATGGTTATCCAACATATTCTTAAAAATTTCCAGTGTTGGAGCATTCAAAACTTCTGGCGGTAAGTTGTTCCACTTATTAATTGTTCTGTCAGGAAATTTCTCCTTAGTTCTAAGTTGCTTCTTTCTTTGGTTAGTTTCCACCCATTGCTTCTTGTTCTACACTCAGGTGTAAATTAATAGCTGCCTGCTTCCGTATCCATAGACATACACACACACACAATTCAAAGATCCAATCTTTTTTTTTTCATTTTTCATATTCCACATGGATTCCCCCCCAAGCAAAGATAGAAAGGAATGACCTTGCACTTAGATCAAAGCTGCAAAAGTTTGATCTGGTCAAAGGCTATAGGACCCTAACTGCCAAAGTGACTCCAAAATACTAGGAAACAAATTGAAAAAGTATATTAACTGATAGAATGCAAATACATTATTTTATTTGAAATGTTTTCTCCCATAAAGAGCCAAAACAAAAAAAAAATATCGATATCAAAATATTAAGCATAACTATTGTCCTTGCAATCTTGCATCATTGCAAGATTAAAACGATGTTTTTAAAATAATAAAGTCCAGCTTCCCCCTTTTAATATGTAAAACTTATTAGATAATTTATTTTAATTGTCCTCCAGCAGCACATACACATATGCAAACATAAACATCTGGAACTAGTAGGCTCACCCTAAATTTGGCACCCTCCAGATGCATTATTAGTATAACTCCCAACTAAAATAACCATATAAGCTGAAAATTCTGGAATGTCTACCTGTAGGGAAGAACTGAGAAAAAGAGCTCCAGGAGAGGAGAGGATAAATTCCAAACTTCTCATACCATCCAGATTAAGGAAATGATTGGCAGGACCACCAATGCATGAGCCCTGTGGCCTTACCCAATCCAGGGAAATCCACTTAACCAGGATGTCTTGCACAAAATGATTGTATTCTAGTTTACACCACCAAAATGACTGCTTCAATTTTATTTAAGCCAAGACAAGAGATATACAGGTCTTCTCATCCATTCTCACTTTCATTACCTAACATTCTTTGAATGCTTTTATGGTTTTTGAGTAACTGAAGTCTAAACTGAAAAGGAACTTTCATGTTCTCCATATTTTTTGCTGACTTTAAGTCAATCCTCCCTGACCTGTTACATATTTCATTTATCAGAATTCCCAGCAGCTTGGCAGAAGGCTGAGATTTTATGACCTGTAGGACTGAAATCCAAAACATCTGGAGGGCTTCAGAAGACTGATCTAAAGTCCTGCAATGGTTCACTGTACAAAATGTCTATTGAATGCAATATAATTTATTCTTAAATTGAAACTGAAACAGTTGCACTGTCTGACCTTAGGAAGCAGAAATCATGCTTATTAATGTTTAATTGTAACCAAGCTGAGCATTTTATACACAACTATTTCTATTCCCCTAGGCAAAAATGCAATGGCACTATGTTATATGAACAATGCTTAAAAGTTGGAAATCCTTTTAGCAAAAATTATCCTTATTTGAGATCCTCTAATGCTTGAAGGCTGTGTGTGTACAAAAAGTGTACAAAGACTTTTAGCCACAACTGCTGGCCATCTTATGTGTGATTACAAAACTAGATTATGAATCTCGTGTAATTTTTCAAGGCATTTAACACAGATCTGAAGATGGGTTGGCTTGTAAATAAATTATCAATTTACATGTTTGCTATCTCAAATCGGTTAGAGATGCCAGATACGTTCAAGGTGCTTTCCCCTGTGTCCCATTCATAAAACCAACACCACTACCCAGGAGAAGCTGTTTGCAGTTTTAAAAACCAATGTTATTTTATTGTCCTCTTGGACAGTTGGCAATGGAATATACAACTTGCTATACAACAAAGGCCTTTGGAATGAGAGAGAGAAATTAAATTCCTCCCAGTATCTTGTAAAGCAAATGGATATATTTGTTTCTGTCTCAAATTTCAAATTTTCTGAGTTAAGTTAGAGAGTGTGTGAGCGTGCAGGATATAAACAGGAGCAAATCTAATAAAGGAAAAGAGAAGCGTTTCCAAGCTGAATTAAGTAGAGATATAACACATATAATTGCCTTTTCATTGCGACGGTTGATCATGAGGACGCTTATGAAAAAGTAATTGCACATACATACACTTTCTTCCTCCGGATCTTTCTGTGAATATTGGCATGATGGACCAATACAGCTTTATCAAATTCACTCAACAGCCTCTTTACATAAATATTTATCAAGTGTTAGTTTGTTTAGATAGACAATCTACATTCCCAATACACAAAACATGAACGTGACAGATAGTGTCTGAAAAATGCTGAGCGTCATGTAAGAACACTGGTCAGCAATGAGCTGGCAGTGGATTGTGGTGGAAGTCAATTCTGCACTGCAGCCTAAGCTGCTTATCTCGCATGCTGGTAGAAATCAAAAGGGTGTCCCCTGCACAAGCTTCTGAGGTTGAGGATACTTCATTGGCTTAATGGGGCACCGAAAAATCAACTGAATTTTGTTGTTGTTGTTAGTTTAAGGGCAACTACCAACTAGCAGAAAACATAACAGCCTGGCAGCCAAGTTGAAATAGCTGCCCAGGGCAGAAATCAGCTGGTGGAAGGAAGTGGCCATGCCAGGCACTGCAGCTAATCTGAGCTGGGGCTGCTGCTAGATTTGAATGAAGAACTGAAGACCATCTGTTCTCAACAGCTTAAGCCAGTTCAGGTTGGAAAATAGCATTGCCGAAATGGTTTGTTAGGACTATCATCTCTCTCTCTCTCTCTCTCTCTCTCTCTCTCTCTCTCTGTGTGTGTGTGTGTGTGTGTGTGTGTGTGTGTGTGTATTTAACATCTCAGTCAAATCTATAGATTTGAAATTTTCTAGTATGGTAGTTTCTCATCCACGCACTAACCATGTCTGATTCTGCCTACCTTCTGAGATCAGTCAAAGTTGCTCTATGCTTTCACTAGACAAAAACCTCTTTTACTGTTCCAAGTACGACATTGAAAATTACTCTCTAGCTTTGCTAATAGAAGGACTATTAGCAGAGGTGTCCACTGGGGTTGGTGTGAGTGGGTAGTGGGTGGGATAAGAAAGTCAAACAATAAAAGCAGTGTCACTTCACTGTAATGCAAGGTCCATCTTTCTATTACTATTGCACAGAGGAGGGTTTCAGCAGGTTCTGACCAGTTCTGGAGAACTGGTAGCGGACATTTTGAGTAGTTCAGAGAACCGGTAGTAAAAATTCTGACTGGACCCGCCCCCATTTATTCTCTGCTTCCCCAAGCCCCAGCTGATTGGGAGGAAATGGGGATTTTGCCGTATTCTTCCCTTGGAGTGGGGTGGGAATGGAGATTTTACAGTATCCTTCCCCTGCCATGCCCACCAAGCCACACCCCCCAAGCCATGCCCACAGAATCGGTAGTAAAAAAAATTGAAACCCACCACTGCTATTGCACACATGTTTGTATGAAGGGGGTGAGGCCTGCACTGAAGCTTTGGATCCTGTGGATGTTTTTGACTATTACGATTTTCCCTCCTGTATCCTATGAAGTCAGGAGAGGGCTGTACTACAGTAGTGGTAAGAAACAGATTGAAGACAAATGGCTTTTATGTCCTCAAGGCTGGGAAAGTTACCACCCTTTGCTTTATTCCTAAACCTTCTATAAAACCTGCTTATCAACTCTTGACAAATGCATTGGGTCTGCTAGCATAAAGCTGAATCTGACACATGGATGAAACATCTGGCCTAATTTGTTTTGCTTCTTTCCCGTCTCCTGTTTTATCTAAATCGGGCCTGTTGAAGAATTGTAGACAACTCAAGACATCGCACAGTCTTTCATGTCATTATATTTAATCCTTCCAAATCTATCATCCGACTGTGGATTTTGGATTTTATTTTCTGATTCATGAGACACCTGTTCCCAATGTGGAAAGCATGAAAGCAAGAAGTCAATGAAACTGGGACTAATTATCAAATGCAGATGGAATCAAGAATGAAACAATTGTTTCCAACATTGTTACAAGAGCAAAGGAAGTTGTCATGGTTCTGAAGAATGAAATCCTAGTGGACAGGCAGCCAGGCTGCCAGCTAATCATCTCAGCCCTTTATGAGGTAAACAACCTCTGCTTTAAAAAAAAAATCAGCAACAGGCATTTATGTTGTTTTCATTACTTGCCAACCGCTGTGCAAATTGTCAACTGCTTGCCTGTCACCTTTCGCAGCTTAAACTTCAGTGCTCAGTATATATATATATATATATTTGAATTCAGAAAATAGGCCCGGTATTGGTATCTTGGAAATAAAAATCAACCCACTTAGCAATAAATGTGTTCGTCCTTCATCTTGCAATAGAGATATCTTAGGTCTTCGACACAATGTGAATCCTGCAGCTTGTTGTGGCCTGTCCACCGCCTGCGCAGCTCGTGGCAGATCTAGAGGTTGAGGATCTTGATGTGGGGTCGCCCCTGCAACCTGTGCAGCCAGCAATCGCTTCGGACAGCGAGGAGGCCGGAAAGAAGGCGATGCCTTTAGAACCCCTAGAGGCTGTGTCCAGTGGGGAGAGTGAAGTGGAGGAGCCTCTCCTCAATGCTCGGGCATGCAGGGCTGCCAAAAGGCAGGAGTGGCTACTCCGGAG
>JANHZT010005295.1:34930-53868 GCA_032468215.1 Stegonotus admiraltiensis
TATTCTATTCTATTCTATTCTATTCTATTCTATTCTATTCTATTCTATTCTATTCTATTCTATTCTATTCTTCGATTATCAGATCCGATCATGGGATTGATAGAGAAAGATGCCAACAAAACGCTGAAATCCAAGAGTTTGTTTACAGAAAATGGCACTCATTAGGACATGCATCACAACCGGCATGTTGGCAAAAGCTGCAGAAGAAAATCTGTTTCAGATTATAATGAGGTTCTGTGTGTGTTAGTGTACAAACTGCCATAGAAATCTGAAAATATGGATTTATGAGTGAAAACAGATGGAACTAAGACACACTGAATACTTAACAAAGTCACCTATCCCTGGAAGGTATAAAGACTTTAAATCCAAATCTTTTATTCCTATAGAAATGTGGTCTGATAGGGATGTGGTCTAATAGGTCGTATTAATTTGACCTTGTTTCATCCATATTTTTTCTGAGCTGTTTTGAAACTGATAGCAAAGCCATCTAGAGTTGAGATGGACAAATCAAAAGAATAAACTTTTAAGAAAAGGAGGGAAACAGGGATAATGAAAAGATACAGGGTGCAAGAGAACATCTGGCAGAAAGTCAGCCTAAGCAAGAAAAGAAGAAAACTGGATTCTGTAAATGCCCAGAAAATTAATACCATATATCCAAAATGGGAGGAGGGTGGGCGGAACTGTCTTTGAAGCTTGGAGCTGTGAGGAGCGGAGCCAGCAAAACGTTAACTAGATTTTAAAAAATCACTGTTACATCAAAAGTCATTTAGGCTGTGTAAGGCTGCGGAAAGTTCAGATAGTATGTATGTTATGTAGAAGTTGAGCCATAGGATTGGACAGAGGTGGGAGGGCTGGCAAGCCAGAGAAAGAAAGAAGGAGACAGGAGGGAAGGGTTGTGCTATGGAAAGAGGTTTGCTGTATATCCATGTTTTGGGGCTGTAAACGGATGAGATCATAAAGTGTTTTCAAGCAAGCAGCAAGGGGAAGATTTGAAGAAAAGAAGGAAGAGAGACATGGAGCAGGCTAGCAAATTCCTTTTAGCTCTCTTGCTGGTTCTCCAGGGTAAGTTTGAAAAACGGGGAGTAATTTTCTTTGTGTGTCCTTGCGCAGCCCTCTTTCTTCCTCTTTTTGGGAAACATTAGATTTTACATATATTTTAGGAATGACATATGTAAACGGGGGGGGGGGGTTGCATTATCCTAGTTAATTTGGGGACTGTCCCATCTATAGCACTTTCATGGGATCCTCCATTGGAATGAGAATATGTTTTGTGAGTTTTGCACTGCTGAGAGGAAGAGTAAAATAGAGCTTTGCTTGGATAGAATTTTATTGATTGGTTGGTCAGTTGGTTTTGGCTAAGAAGACCCTTAGCCACAATCTGGCTAAAAAAAGTCAAGCTTGGCTTGAGTTTATTTTGGCCACTTTTGATGTATTAGATCTATTTTTTAATGACAGCATGAAGCATATACTTTTATTAGATGCTGTCTTTCTGGTACAGCACATACGATAAGCAAAAGTTTCTGTGGTCCATGTCTCTCAGCCAGCATAAGCAGAGGAACAGAATCAGCAAAGAAAAATTAATGTTATATTAGTGTTGTTCTTCCTGTTGCCATCCTGAGAGTCTGGTTGGGAAAACTTAGAACCTTACTTTTCTATCAGTGAATGTAATTCCTCTAGCTACAGCTGTCTGTTTGCAAAATGGAGCTATCCACCAAGTAACTATGCTTTGCCAGAGGAAAGAAGTTTTTCCAAATAAATGTGAAGCATTGGTGAAAAAAGCAGCACATAACAAGAGGGAGAGAGTAAGTATTAAAATAACTTTTAAAAACAAGGCTCTTTAAATATTAAATAGTAGCAGTGGTAGTCAAAGTGAATTTAAGTAACTGGAGATAGCTAATTTTAATCGATTAGGTTGCTATTTAATAATTAAAATCCTGATGTTATCTGTGATATATTGACTGTAACCTCGATTAAAATCTTTACATTTTTTAAAAAAAATCTTGATGGTGAAGGAGCTACTTCAGAAAGATTTATTTATTCGATGCCTATGTCCATCTCAATCAATTATTCTGGGCAGTTTACAATTCCAGAACTATAAAAACATCCACAATATACACAGCAGCTGAGATAGTTAACCAGTTAACATTAAAGCCAAGATTTGGGAAGACGGAATCTGCCAATTCAAGCAGATGTATACTTTTGGATATACTGAATTCTTCCTTAAGTAAACAAAGAATTTGGTGACATTAAAAAAACACACCCTTCTTATAACTTCTGCCTTTTCTGCAGCACAGATCCAGAAAAAAAAAGACTTTGCAGTCCTTGTTTTTATTTCTCTCTTTATCAAAGAGACTTTTACATTTGCTAGAGCCTACTAGTGATTAAGGATTTGTATCTGTCATAAACCAACAAAAACCTTTTATATTCAGCTGTGGAAGTTATTTGTACTTTCTTCCTCTTTTCTGAGACAAAGTATTCTGTTTGTTTTGTTTTAAAAGAGGTTTGTGATCATATCTAAAGTAAAAATATTTTAAAAGAATAGAGAAGTGAAGTTGTTATGGTTGTCCTCTCTCCCTCATCCTAAGCACTTTTATTTTCACCAAATATTATTTGTTTTTATAATAAGAGGAATATGCAACTATTCAAACAGAAGATTCAATTCAGTAGTGGTCTGATCACATCTCAGAATCAGATTTACTTGTTGGGCTGAATTGAAAAGTCAAGTCTGATTGTCAAATTCTATCAGAGACCTCCTCCAAATTGATCTGACCAATTGCTTCAAAAATTCAGACCAACCCAATTGGACAGTTCCATCTGAACGTCTGAATTGGATCAGATTGATTTTCTAAATCAAGCAGGATTTACCACGATTGGCTGAATCACATCAATTGTGCAAAGCTGATTTTTACCTGCTTCATGCAGACCTGGTTGAGAACTCCCTAAGCACTTGGGAGCGGGCTCACATTTTCATTAATTTTTAAAGGATCTGAATCTTTTGTTTTGGGGCAATTTTTTAAAAAACTTTAAAAACTTTTTCTTACAATGAGAAGGATCTCCCAAGACAGTCTGCATTTAAAAAACACACAAGCACAATTAAGACTAAAGTTATTTTAATACCTTACAGCAGTGATGGCTAACCTTTATGCTGTTGCGTGCCAAAAGCGGGGGGAGTGCGGGGGGGGGTGTCGTGCTCCCCATAATTCAATGCTCCCCCACCCCACCCCCGCTTTTGGCATGCGATGGCAAAAAGGTTACCGGTAGGCCCGTTTTTCACTCTCCCCGGGCTCCAGAGTCTTTCTTGGAGCCTGGGGAGGGCGAAAACAGCCTTCCTCACCCCCCCCTGAGGCCCTTTGGAGGCCGGAAACGGCCCATTTCCCGACTTCTGGTGAACCCGGAAGGCCCGAAAATCAGCTGACATGCATGCTGGAGCTGAGCTAGGGCAACGCTCGTGTGCCTACATATATGGCTCCGCGTGCCATAGGTTCACCATCACGGCCTTACAAACATACAATGTTTGTACAGAGAGGAAATCAGAGTGCAGATCGACATTTTGGAAATTATCTGGCTGGATCAAAGGTGTCGTTCTGTTACCTGGCTGGACCAAAACATCTGACCCGGAAGCTCTTAAGAAGTTCCACGGATATAAATGTACATGTAGTCCTCAACATACAACCATTCGTTTAGTGGCCATTTGAAGTCACAACGGCACTGAAAAAAAAATGACCGTTTCTCACACCTACAACCATTGCAGCATCCCCACACTCCACGTGAGCAAAATTCAGACTCTTGGCAACTGCCTCATATTTACGACGCTTGCAGGGTCCTGCAAGCGATCGTCTGACAAGCAAAGTCAACGGGGAATCCAGATTCACTTTACAACCGCGTTACTGACTTAACAATTGCAGTGATTCACTTAACAACGATGGCAACAGAGCTCGAAAACGGGACACGGCTCACTTAACAACTGTCTCACTCAGCAGCGGAAATTTTGGGCCGTAAGTCAAGAGCTGCCTGTACTATTCAGGTGTTTCCTGTGGCCTTCCAGTTGTGGGACAAAAAAGTAAGGCGGCGGGGGGTATGCTCCCTTGAATCCATGGCATCAAATCTTTACTTTTCCTTAGTGCCGTGCCTTAACCACATCAGCTGTATATTTTTGGCTAGATTGTCTTAAGCACAGCATCCTGTTTTCAATAAGTGCGAAGTAGGGCATGAAAAAGAGAGTTTCCTTTTCTAAGTTGTCCCTGCATAGCAAGTGGAATTCTGAGGTAGACTGCCAATAAAACCCAGGTTCTTTTGCTCTTAACGACCACAGGACTTCAGGCAATTCAATAATAAATTCAATTCAATAAGAAGAAGGGAGAAAGGTGGGTAACCTGATGCCTTCCCAGTGGGAGTCGTAGGGGAAAAAAAGTTGTCCATTTTGTTTTATAAACACCTGTGCGCATTTTTTCTTTTTTAAAAAAATATTACATTTACAGTCGGAGACCAAACAAACACCGTTTCGTTTGATGTTCAACTAAGGTTAGCAATGCCAGAAGGTGCGGGGAGGGGTATGTGTGTGTGTTCCCTCTGCATCTAAATTTGGCCGAATGAAAAAAAAAAAGGGTTAAAGCAATCTGTGCAATTCTGAGCAACAGCACATCTGGTGCGTTTCCTGCTTTCTTTGGAAGAACAACCAATCTCTCTCTCTCTCTTTTTTTTTTTTCTTCAAATGAAAATTCTCCGCAGTTGAATCATTGCAATATGCAAGTATATTCTTTACACTAAACTGGGATGCACAAAGGGTGAAAATTGTCCTCCCCCAATCCCACAAATAGAGATACCATGGAAAAGGTGTGTCCCAGGGTCACCGAGTTCCATCAGACTAATTTTGTGAAACTGGAGTGAGAGCTCTCCAGACAGGGAATGTCCTCCCTGACATTCGTAACAGTTACCCATTTAGCAAATCTCTTAAGAAATCACTGGGGTATGTAGTCAACGAGAGCATGAAATTCATGCTTTGAGGCTGAAACTCAGGCTGGTCTCGTCTTCTCTTTCAAGGAATAAGGAAAAAGATTTGCCTCATGTTCCCTTGCTTCCAGCCTTTGGGATGGAGACTTCAAGGATCTGCAGGATTCAGGGTTTTTTTTTTTTACAGTAACCAGACTTATGGTTAAGGACCGGTTTACTTAAGGTGTTAAAGAAAACATCACCACAGGTGTTCTGTCCAGTTTTAGTTTGAACATCTCCAGTGCTGAGTCCATTGCCTGTCTGGATTATTGCCCTCCAACACCAACACCACCCTTAGTTCTTGTCAAGACTAAAGGTAAAAGGTTCCCCTCGCACATATGTGCTAGTTGTTCCCTACTCTAGGGGGCGGTGCTCATCTCCGTTTCAAAGCCGAAGAGCCAGCGCTGTCCCAAGACCTCTCTGTGGTCATGTGGCTGGCATGACTCAACGCCAAAAGCGCACGGAATGCTGTTACCTTCCCATCAAAGGTGGTCCCTATTTTTTCTACTTGCATTTTTTTAATGTGCTTTCAAACTGCTAGGTTGGCAGAAGCTGGGACAAGTCACGGGAGCTCACCCCTTTACGCGGCACTTGGGATTCGAACCGCTGAACTGCCGACCTTTGGATTGACAAGCTCGGCATCTTAACCACTGAGCCACCGTGTCCCTTTTTGTCAGAACTACAGCTTAGTTAATGAGTAACAGTAGCAAGACAAAAAGGGAATTAGATTCTGTGCTGTTGCTGCCTGGCACCACCACATCAGCGCCAAGGGTGCAATTTGGCCTCTGTGGAACATTCATAGAAGAGGGGAACTGTTAACATTTGCTGGTCCTGTCTTTTGTGCTCAAGAGACCATCAATTATGAGAAAGGGGGGGGGAGCTTCACCTCGTCTCTGACAGGCCTTTTTATTTTTATTTTTTGCTTTGGAACAGCCACTGGGGATGGGGGTGGGGCAGGCCCTCTTTGAGTGGTCTCCTCCTGTGATGAAAGATCTGTGACCAAACCTTGCTGTAGGAGATCCAGTTCTTTAGCAATAATACACGAGCACACAGTAGATACAAACTCAAGGCAAACTGCTCCAAACTTGATTGCAGAAAATATGACTTCAGCAACAGAGTGGTCAATGCCTGGAATGCACTACCTGACTCTGTGGTTTCTTCCTCTAACCCCCAAAACTTTCACCTTAGGCAGTCTATTGTTGACCTCACCCCATTCCTAAGAGGTCTGTAAAGGGCGTGCATAAGTGCACCAGTGTGCCTTCCATCCCTGTCCTACTGCCCCCATTTATTTGTACCCATTTCCTGTATTAATATCCATGTTTATACTTATTCCTGTTATCTTGTACATGTTTGACAAACTAAATAAATAAATTAAATAAATGCACCTACATCTAAGGTACTTCATCCCTTGGCTTTCTCTGAAATATACCTTCTATCCTGTGTAGGACTTGGCACTGGTGGTGGTGGTTGATATTGTTACTTTAAAAAAATTGGCCTCTGACACTAAAAACTTTCTTTTCTCCCCTTTTAGAAGCTGCTGTTCATCCATATTCTGGTAAGTGAGAATAAGAATATATATGTAGCTTTACATTCCTGCATTTTTTTTAAATAAGAGGCATGCATTCCATTCAACAATCCCTCTTGTATACCAGTCGGATTATTGTCAAGTAGCAGAAATACCATAGTGGATTTATTTAAAGAGATGGCTGCTTACTGGAAGCTGCCAAGGGTTTTTCAGAATAATAATATTATTTTTTTAAATATAGATGTGATTCTCTCTGAAATGACCAGGCTGCCTGTAACCTTTGGCCAAGAAGGACTTTTCCCATAAGCCCCTTTTAGTTGCAAGTGTCAAGGACTGTTCCTGCGTCTCTTAGGTGCCTTGCGCCATGGGTCAATGGAGCCTTTGCACGAACCTCTTGGCTGTGCCCTGCACTTGCCTCCTTTGGCTAGAACAGGGCTCTGCAACCGTAAACATTCAAAGAGCCATTTGGACCCGTTTCCCACAGAAAAGAAAACACCGGGAGCCACAAAACCCTTCCCGTGCCTGATTATTTCTTGAGCGGCTGCAAAACTAGCATATGTAGTTGACTTAAACGTTCTGTTCTCTTCCGAAACTTTTATTTTCTTGGATTTATCCATGGTTGGCCTACCGGGGGTTGAAAAGCTCAATAAATTGTGTGCCAGAGGGCATGGCACGTTGGCAGTTGTGACACCTATTTTGAGTGGCAGGGAGCCGCAGCAGAGGGGTGAAAGAGCCACATGCAGCTCCAGAGCCGCAGGTTGCTGACTCTTGGGCTAGAAGAAGCCCAGAGGCCATCTCCTCCCTGTCTTTCGTTAGGTTTCAGGTCAATATGTAGATGGATGCTCCCATTTTCAGTTGAAGGCCTCTCTTATTATACACCTTATACCTTTCCTTTCCTCCCGTTGCAATCCCAGCAGATGCACCTAATCTGGAAAGCATGGTGGTGTCCGTAGTAAACATCACCGCCAAGGAAGGCTCCCGGACGGTTCTCACTTGCAAGAGCTACCGGATGGTCTGGACTCAGGACAATCTGAACGATCGCCAGCGGGTGGTTCATTGGGATCTCTACAGAAGCCAGCAGGCTGCGGAGAGGCTGTGCGACATGTACTCCGCCGGGGATCGGCGGGTCTACCACACCTACAACAAGGGGCGGATCTCCATGCCTGAAAACGCATTTACGGAAGGCAACTTTTCATTGATGGTCCAAGGTAGCTGCTGCCCTGCACATATCCGTTAATCTTTTTTTTTTCCTAAAAGGGAAATGTAGATCTATTCATCAACTGAAATTATTTCTCCTCATGCTTTTTTTTTTTAAATGTAGTTTCCAAATGGGCTTGCCAAAGGACTAGTTATCGTAGCCACAAAATCCATAGAAATTTGTATAAGATAAATGAATGAAAAATAATAATGCAGCAGGGTGAGTTGTTCTCAGGTGCCAAGTATTTTCACTTCCTCCTTTGGGGTTCCTTCTTCCAAATGCGCCCACTGAAGAGCCTCATTTCCACAGAAGGAAAATATTGGCCCTCTCTCTGGTACAGTACACACCAATGGATTCCTTATAAACACTGCATTGATTAATACTGAGGTTAGTTGTGGGTTTAAAAGTTAAAAAGTTTCTCAAGTTGAGTTTGACTCTTAGTGACTACATGGATTATGGCAGGTAATTTCCTTAGCCACTTAAGTGGTTGGCACTTGCTGTCAGCCACAATGTTTCTCTTTTCCTTCCCAGTTTTGCCTACAGCTGTGATCTCTTGGTGGTGGCATGAAACGGTAGACCAATTAGATCCAACCTTGCTTATCTTTTTTCAAGTTCTGCCAAGATCGCTGCCCAATTCACCAGCCTCACAACCCAAAACATCAGTTTAGCTTTCCCCTGTTAGTTTGTTTCTTTGTTTTGCATTGCAGATAGTTCTCTCCCTTCAAGTTGCTTAGTCTCTAAAATGGCAGAAAAGGGGGTTTGAAAGAAGGAGAAGGGACGTGGTGGCTCAGCGGCTAAGACGCTGAGCTTGTCGATCGAAAGGTCAGCAGTTGAGCAGTTCGAATCCCTAGTGCCGCATAAAGGGGTGAGCTCCTGTGACTTGTCCCAGCTTCTGCCAACCTAGCAGTTCGAAAGCACGTTAAAAAAAATGCAAGTAGAAAAATAGGAACCACCTTTGGGGGGAAGGCAGCAGCGTTCTGTGCGCCTTTGGCGTTGAGTCATGCCGGCCACATGACCATGGAGACGTCTTCGGACAATGCTGGCTCTTCGGCTTTGAAACGGAGATGAGCACCGCCCCCTAGAGTTGGGAACGACCAGCACATATGTGCGAAGGGAACCTTTACCTTTAACCAGAAGGAGGAGTTTTCCTAACGTGGCAAGTTCCCCTCACAGATGTTTAAAATCAGATGTGCCTTTGTTTTGAATACTTATAGTTACAGGATTCCTGCACTATTGTAGATTGGCATTCCAAGAGTGATACCGATATCATTTACCTTCTTCCTGTTGTTCTAATATCTAGTGCCCTAAATGATCTCCTCCTCTTTCTCTTTATTCCTCTAATCAAGATGTTGCTGAGAGTGACCAAGGAATTTATTCCTGTAACCTCCACCACCATTATTGCCATCTGTATGAAACCGTGCAGCTGCAGCTTGAGGTCACTGAAGAAGGTCAGCAGTTTTGGGGACTGGGGGGGAACCTCCTGAATGGGAGGAATGTGTGAGTGAGAAATCAACAGAAGGAGGAATCTGTGCGCACGTGGCTTGTTTCTGCAACTTTATTTTTGCTCCCCTTTGGTGTTTCTCAGTCATTAAATCATGTAGCCTTGTTTGAAGCAATTTTGGAAGGGGCCTTTCTGCTGTTCAGCATGGAGCAAATGAGAAGTCTAGGGAGTTGTAATTTAGATGTTTGTGGCCAACCAAGCATTTCCCGTCACAAGGCTGCAGAGAGAAGGCCTGGAGAATTAAGATATTCTTTTGTTAGTGAAGAAAATGGGATTTACTATTTTTTTTGGAAGAAAACCTTTCCTTTCAATCTCTGAGGAGAAGTAATCTTGCTCTGATTAAGAAAATAGAAATATGTCAGTGCCTGAGCTGACTCTGTTATTATGCTCTTAGGGATCCTTGTTGGATTTTTTCTTTCTTTCCTTTTTTCCCCCTGCCTTGTGTGTTAACTCTCTGCATAATGCATCTTGGTGTAGATGTAGGATTTAGGGCCAATGCATTTTCTTTGGCTTGATCCAGGAAAATTCTTACATTTTGTGTTCTTCATGAAATTTTCTCTATAAGATTCTTACGAAGCAATGTCATTTCTAGAAGGGAGGGTGGGGTTTGTTTGTTTTTGAAAAGTTATCCCCACATACACACCCCACAAAAATTTGCAGGACATTTTTTTAAGAACTTTCCAAGAGCTTCAATACAAGGAAGCAAAGAAAATTTTACTATTTTCCTATTTTGGAAAGGCTGGACTGTTTTGGCAGTTTATATACCTTATATTGGAGTAGGATGTATCTCATTAGAAAGATAGAACACTTCCTAAAAAGTGCATTTTATTTAAACAGCAAGCCTGAGAAGCAAGTTCAGCTGAGAGACTAAGAGACCCATTAGCTACATGCCGGGATCGGAACTCGATTTTTCTTTTTTTGCATTTGATGCACTGGAGTTAGTCAGATTTTTATTTATTGGATGTTCATTAGATATTTTTGTGACAATTCATTCTTATGTCAAAGTTACCACACACCATTTGTATAGTCCCTCTGTTCTTCTGTGTAAAGTGGAAAAAAACAAGGCAGATGATCAGCATCTGGGTCTTGTCCTAATGTAGCCAGTGATGGAGACCAAGATACCGCTTAATGGACAATTTGGCTTGGGTGGCTAATGTCTAAAGCCAGCTTCAGAATGGACAGTATTTTGACTCCCACATCCTCCACACAAAGAATCGGCAGAGAATTGGAAAACGGTGATGGATCTAGGTTTTATAAAGACTAAGAAAATCCATTCTGCCTTTGTACTCGCTTATGCATTCCCCCTGACATCCGATTATTTATTTATTAAAATTGTCTGCCACCTGTCTCTCTACGAAGCGACACCGGGGAGCTTATTGTTGTAGAAAACATACTCTGAACAACAGGGGTGCAAAGGGTTCTAATCGGGTGAAATCCAGCAGGATCTGACAGGTTCTGGAGAACCAGCAGTGGAAATTTTGAGAAGTTCGGAGAACCGGCAAATACCACCTCTGGCTGGCTCCAGAGTGGGGTGGGAATGGAGATTTTGCAGTATCCTTCCCCTGCCGTGCCCACCAAGCCACGCCCACAGAACCAGTAGTAAAAAAAATTGGATTTCACCACTGGTTCTAATGCTCTCTCTATGAGAACTGGAGGGAACTGTATGAAATGGCCTTGTAGGAGATGACCACGCTGTGGCTGACCCCAAGTGAGGGGTCAACTATATCAGTCGGGAGTCCCTTCATGCCCACAAGAGATTTAGGTTCAGCCCACCTTGAATTCCTTCGAATTTTATCTCCTGCCAATTTGCTTTGACCCTTTGCAGTTCAGATTCTTGTAAAGAGCTTAGAGTTTGCAACAAATCTTTATATTCATTTGAACTGCCTGATTTCACATTTCCCTGGCAGCACCACAAGCCTCCCCGCAAGCGAATTTATTCTTTTGTCTCGTGTGTGATTTCTACAGCTGAAGAAGTCGAGAGATACTGGGATGGAGAGAAAGTAGTGATTGTGGCCCTGAAAGGGAGCGCGGTGTTACTTCCTTGCATCAACCGGAACCAGGTTTGGACCGGACGAGATGAGGAAGAAGATCAACAAGTCGTCCACTGGGACAGGCAGCCCCCAGGGGTGCCTCATGACCGGGCTGATCGGCTCATTGACCTGTACGCCTCCGGTGAGGGCCGTCTGTACGGGCCTTTCTTCCTCCGGCAAAAGATGAACATCACCGAGAAGGCCTTTGCCCTGGGCGACTTCTCACTGCGCATCTCATCTTTGGAGGCGGCGGACGAAGGGATCTACTCCTGTCACCTGCACCACCACTACTGCGGCCTCCACGAACGGAGGATCTTCCAGGTCTCGGTGGTGGAGCCAGAACAGGAGAAAAAAGTGGTGGTGAATCTCACGCACCCCAATCCCCCAGCAGCACCAGGTAAGCAGTTAACCTACGCAAGCAATTAGCTTTAAGGCTTTAAGCAATGGATAATTGACGTCTAACAAAAAAGGATGGGCTCTCTCATCCAAGGAGCACTTCTAAACTCCAGAAGCTGTCCATACATTACATTGCAAGGACTGATGTGGAAAAAAACAAATATTTGAACTTGCTAATTCCAGGCGCTTTAGGCAATAAAAGTATGTTTTAGGGCAGATTTTTAATGAGGTAGTAGCCAGTTTTATTGCATTGCACATTTCCTGCCCCTGAACCAAGGAGTCAGTTTTTCCATCTTTCTAAGATTAACTTTAAAAAAAAAAATCAACAGATAAGAGGGGGGGAGAAACCCTGCAATTTCAATAAATAAAATGCCTGACAAATAAAAAGAACGAACCTGTCAGGCATAGTTCTTTGTTTATTAACAATCTAAAATATTTATTGCTTGTTTAATATTTATTACCTGCTTAATAACATCCCTGGCAGCACCGCAATGAATTTTTTAAACGGCCCAGTACTTCTAGGTTTAGCTCTTCCAGGGCTTCAGAGAACTTCGCCGCGAAGGGGATGCTGAGAAAATCTCAGGGACCATATGGCAGATCCTTCCAACCCAGCTCCTTCTAAATGGCTCAGGGTAACTCTCTTCACAGCACGGTGGACAGGGACAACGGGGCAGGTCCTAGGTGGGAGAAAGCTACCCATGGCAGCGGCAGTCTTAAAGAGTGGGCCTGCACTTCTCTTCCTGGGCTCTAGAGACATGGTTTGTTGAGGGTTGCTGTCAGAAAAACAACGAACTCGGCAAGGCAAACCCAGAAATTTCCCTTTATTTCCTTTACACTGTAAATATAGCTCGTAGGATCACTCTTAAGGCATTTCCGTTTTCCTATTTCAATTATAAGCTGGTAATGACTTTTGGTGGCTCCTGGGGCATCATCATTTAGAGTTTCAAGGAAGGCAGATGACCCTGCACCTCGGCTTGGCTTTAAGGGGACAAGTCACAAGTCTTGACAGCCCAATCGTCATTTGCAAACGAGAAAGCAGAGGAATTGTTTGACCCAGTTTCTGAGCTGCTCCGCTCGTCTGCCTTCTTGCAGCTGCAACCAGGAAATTGGTCCCAGATCCCCAAGAACTTCTTTCCATCTTGTGCAAAACATCTCTTTTTTTTTTCCCTTTTTAGCTAACTCAGACTTCCGCTGGAAAATCCGTTCAAAGAAAACCTCACTGAATCAACTCCCTCTCCCTCTCAATATTTGCAAGGGTCTTTGTTTAATAGCAGGAGAAATTCAGTTGGTTCCTCAACTCTCGGAGATCAAACTCCGGGAGGAATATAGCTTTTTGTTTCAAAGAGGAGAGCTAGAAGCGTCTCCTTGGGTCTTTTTAATGCCAGGCATCGTTCCAAGGTTTTGGAACCCTTTCCTAACAGGAAATTTTATTCTGCTTACAAGATCAACATGGTCTATTTATTTTTACTCCGCCTTCCGTCAAGATCTACTGTTAACCCCTTTGAGGCTCTGATTTTAAATACAAGTTCACTCAATTCCTATTCTTTTTTTCAGTCAGAATTGTGGTGTGGATTGCGGGATGGTATTACGATTGCTGTGCTGCCTTTAAATACATGTGGCAGTTTGTTCTTTGGATTTTGTTATCTGCTTCTCCTCTCTCAACGTGGCCGCTCAGCAATGGTTTGTCACAGGTAGATTTGCCTTGTACGTGGAGGTTTTATTACAAATCCTCAGAGTTTTAGGAAACTCTGAAATTCCTTTCCGAAGGACTTCTAACATAGCATCTTCTTTCTTGTACTAGTCAACCAGATAATAGTAATCCTGCTTTCTCTTGCAGTTTTTTTTCTGGATGTCATTCAGAGGTAACAATTCTCTGCATGGACGTTCTGCCTATAACTGTTGTGACTAGCCATCACTGAGAGTGTCTTCCTCCATGTTAACTGTGCCACAGATTAGCCCCTTTCCTTTTCTGTGTCCTGAATACCGCAGAAAGCAGACCATCAGTCTTTCCAAACTGATCCCCAGAGCAATTATTTTAAAAATAGACGGGATGATATTACCGGGCACAACATGTGCAGTTTAAGAATCTGAAAGAATCACATGACATCAATGTCAGCTGATGTAAACAGTGACAGAAAACTCAGTGAAACTAAAACTTCTCTTCCTGTTAAAAGTGAGGGTTGCCCCTAGACTCTGCTGCTCTTCCCCACAGACTGTATCCCCCACTAGGTCAAAGAAGAACTGGGAATGAGGACAGTGACAGTCCAAGTCATCTAGGCAGCCCCAGGCCATGCACTAATTTGACAAATAAAGGTTTTTGGCATTTCTTGGGATGGATCAATAAAGGAGAATCTAGCTCAGGTTTGATATGAGGGGTCCTTGGTGCTCTCTGGTGTTTGGCTGTTTTTTTGCAGACGTTTCATTACCCAACTAGGTAACATCATCAGTGCTAGTGTAAAATAACTAGCACTGGTAGTGACTAGCACTGATGATGTTTCCTAGTTTGGGTAATGAAACGTCTGCAAGAAAACACCCGTCAGAGTGCACCCGTCATTTGCATGATCACTTCCTTGAAAGATGGCGGGAACCTGGTCTTCACAGGCAGCTCAATCAACTTGTCCAAGTTTCTACCATAAGATCCCTCCTACAGTTGTCAATGTGCTGATAACTGAACTAGGATTTCCCCTTGGGCCGGGCTGCTCACCAGTGAAAATCTTCTATTTTCATGTTTAATTTCAGCCTCTGGTTCTCCAGGTGGTTTGTCTGAAGCTAAACATTTCTCTGCCTTCTTGACGTCCAGTGCTGAACATTTCCTCCCAGGCTGTATGTGCACATTGTGGCCTCAAGAAAAATGTGCCAGTGGTTTCCAAGGAAGAAAATATCACTGCATGCTAAAGATCTCTTTGCCTTAGAAGCTTTTGCCATCAGTTTTCTTCCAATGTTTGGCTATGTTGTGTTTCATCTGTGAGGTTTCTCCAGAGCCACTCAAAAAGGAGTTTCTTTGAGATCTTTCAGGATCTTCCCTCTTTCTCGATGTATCCAAACTTCCCTTTTTTCATATGAAATGCTGCCTAAAACCAAAATGCTGCTCTGAGTCCTCGTCTGCATTTATATAACCCTTTGACTTTTGAAAACAAGTATTTCTCCAAATGTCTCTTCTCTCTCTCTCTCTCTCTCACACACACACACAGACACAGACACACACACACAGACGTCTTCATGAACTGCATTTCACACTGGCAACTTGCTCTTGCTTTCCCTTCTCTGCTTCAACACAAAGAACTGCTACACCCTGCATTGGAATGGATTCCTGGCTTGAAACCATATATACAATATATATATATATATATATTCTTTTCCCTGTGTGCACACATCTGTGGTTTGATTTTGTTTTACTGAAACTCATTCTTTTGGTATGTACATTTTTCTGTCACTCCACTGAACTAGACAGTTCGATAACATAAAGTAATCCTCAAAAAGAGACAGTAGCAAGAGCCAGTCATGGCTGGTTATCGGGATCGGAGGTTTTCACTTGCAAGCTTTTGGATTCGTGCTGGAACCCATCCTCAGGGGACTTCACTCTAGCCTCTCTCTAGCTAGAGAGAAGTTCCTTGAATATGGGCTCCAGCGGCTCCCTAGGTGGCTCAATGGCTAAGACGCTGAGCTTGTCAATCAGAAAGGTCGGCAGTTCGAATCCCTGGTATAGGTCTCCTGCACGAGCAGGGGGGTTGGACTAGATGACCTCCAAGGTCCCTTCCAACTCTGTTACTGTTACAAGTCCAAAAGCTTGGAAGACAAAACTTCTGGTCCCAGTGACTGACCCAGATTGGCTCTTGCTACTGGAGCATTATTCTGGGACACATATATTTGCCTTCATTCGTGACAGTAGGGAGAACTGGACTGAAGTCACTCCTTCTGAGGAAAGGCGTGAAAAAAATTGAATTTCACCACTGATCTGGTTGGGTAGTAGGATTGACTTTAGTCATGAATTTTCCTAATTGTTTTATAGCTGTGAATCAACTCACTGATTTTTTTAAAAAAAATCTTCCTCTACCATCTAGATCCTAACTTGGGCCGGAACCACAATGTGATCAATGTCATCATCCCTGAGAGCCGGGCTCATTTCTTCCACCAGCTGGGTTATGTCCTGGCCACTCTCTTGCTCTTCATCCTGCTCTTGATCCTTGCAGTTCTTGTGACTCGCCAGCACCGCAGGAGAGGTGAGCTTCAGGCATCTGTCACTCCTTCACTTGCCTCCTCATTTTATAGGACCCCATTTTCTCCTGGGACGATAGAACTGTGGTTATCACATAATTTCTCCTCTGCTTTTAAGCTGCGGAATGCCATTTCCCACTGCTAGGGCTTAAGTGAGCTTGTGAATTCATCCAGATGCTACGTGGAAAAAACTGGGTTTGAAGGAATTTAAGACAGGAACGCCAGAAGGCGGAGCTGGCGTTGCGACGGCACGACGGAAAATCCTAGGGCTCTAGGATCACCGTCGATACCTCCACCACTGGACAGTCCTTTTTGGACCTCACAGTCCCTTTGAGACTGTGATAGTGGAGGGCACATCCTGTCGATCCCAGGGATACCGCAAAGTTCCTGGTTGATCCAGGAGAAGCCCTTTTTCTGGTGGTGGGGTGGCAGCCATTGTAGCTGCTGAAGTTGGGACAGCTCCGGAACGGAAGAAGATCGGAAGGCAGTGTGTCAGTTTGCTTTCGTGACCACTTCACAGTGAAATAAATCAGACATGAAATAAACAGTTGCAAATGGCCATCCAAAAGGTGCTTTTTTTTCCCAAAAGGCAACTGGGCTTTGTTTTTCCTTAGACATTTCGCTTCCCGTGCTGCTTCAGAACGGAAGAAGCTTCTTGGATGAGAAGCGAAACGTCTTCAAGGAAAACCAAAGTCCAGTTGCCTTTTGAAAAAAAGCTTCTTAGATGAGAAGTGATTTGTCTTCAAGGAAAAACAAAGGAAGTCCAGTTGCTTTTTGAAAAAGCATCTTTGGGAACAACCGAGACCTGGATGACTGAGAATCTCCATAGACATTTGCAAATGGGTTTATTTTCAGGAATATGTTTTGATCAGCTCTCATTTGGAAGTGGGGTGGGTGGGTGAGTTTCTCTCTTTTTTTAAAAAGACTCTGGTGACTATCCCTATGTGGTTAACATTTTATTTTCCCAGGATCCTTGGAAGCAACATGGTTTAGCACTGGTTGATAAAAACAATAACAACATGGTGTTTTTCATTGAGGAGGGTATCCTTTTCTCCCCAAAGACCACAATGGCTGACAATGCTGGGAAGACAAAATGGCAACTGCCAAGAGACAATTGCTAAACAATGAGGCAAAATGAGACAAAAAGCATCTTCTGTTGCCACAAGTAGTGGCAAGAGAAAAAAAAATTCAAATACCCATTTCACCAGGGCCTAATTTGGATATGAATGTATATCCTTTAATGAAGCTCCATATTGTCTCAACTCTAACTTGTTTATTTCCATTTTAAAAATCCTGTGTGTGACTTCACTAGGCTGTTCTTATTTATCTGTGCTGGCAGGTATCTCCCTGGATGTGTGTTAATATCTGTTCTTTACTCTTATTTTTAGGTTTTCAATACAATGTGAAAAAATATGATGAGTAAGTAGACTCATATTCCTTGTGCTCAGAGATATAATGTAATCCTAGAAACTTTTCTCAAAATAGCTATAATTAAATCTGAGAATCTTCTGCATTCTAGTAGCCATCCAATTCTGGGGTACTCCTCAGATATCTTTTGCTATTAATTGCATAAAATGTCTACACTCTTGTGTCTTTTGTATCTACAAATTGATAGAAGCAGTAATTGGAAACGTATCTGAGAAAGATTGGTTGCTGATATGCTATGCTGATAGTAATACTGCAACAGTCAAAACAACGCAATTATAATTTTGTCTTTGTATTTCCAGGAAAGAACTGACTCTCAGGGAGGTTCCATTTGAGGCAACAAATTTGTCGAACTACAAAAGTGAAGATTTTAAATTGGGTAAGTCTTGGAGTGTGGGGGGTTTGAGGAGGGCGTGCTTTCACATGTTCCATTGCCACATACTGACCTTACACCATGCAGCATTTTTTGTTCGGTTTGGCATTAGCATGGTGTGTGAGCAAACCATTGCATCGTGCAAATCCTACTGTACATCACCAGTTCCTCATCAAATTCTGGTTAAAAAAGCCAAAAGGTCCATTCCATATGTGAATTCACTCCAAGTGTGTCTTCACCCTGAAGCACTGGCTTCTTCAGTCTCTATTCTCATCAGTTTGCATGATTGCCTAACTTTAACCTGAAGATTTAAGATCTAAAAGAAAATCCCACTTCCTCGCCCCCACCCCCCACCCCGGCATCCTGCTCCCTCCCTCCCCATCTGTTAACTGCATCTTCACTTGCATTGTTATTCTATTTTTACGGTTTTTAGAAAGAGTAATAAAGAAAGAGAGAGAGAGATAACACTTGCATTGTTGTTCTATTTTTACGGTTTTTAGAGAGAGTAATAAGAAAGAAAGAGAGAGAGAGAGAGAGAGAGAGATAAATAGATAGTCTTCTTTTTCTAAATCATGTTTTTCCTTAACTAATTTCCCTCCATGCAGATTACAAAAACAATATCCTGAAGGACAAAGCTGAACAAAATAGGATTCTCCCTGCCAAGAATATTGACTTAGATAAAGGTGAGTGGGCAGCAAGAATAGACAATGATTCTCCCCCCTGCTCCCCCCTCCCCTCCATTAAATGTCCAGTTGTTTCACTTCTGAGAAAATGTGTGTCACCCTCTTTGTTAGCAAAAAGAGGGATATTTGGAAACTGCTTGATGAAACTCATCCTTGCAGAGTTGGTCCTTCCCCACAGGCTTTCATTAGCTCACCACAACTGACTGCCAAGGGGTTTATTACAAAGCCCTTCACTGCGGGTGAGTCATTCTTTCCCTCCAGGAAAGGCCGATGGGACAAGGCTCCAATGTGCCAACATTATCATTGGGGGACCAGAGCTCTGCCTTCTTTGCTTCAGGCCCGAGGACTCTTTCTGCTACTTGACAATCTCTTTTTGCCATGCCAGACCTTACACCCTAATTTTCGAACATAGATTGCATTCTATGCAAATCCACACTTCGCCTTTTAAGAAGGGTCTCTGTTCCAGGAAAACAGTTCTTCAGAGCAGGATTCCAATTCTTGAACGAGCCTGGGCAGTGATAAAGAATGATGGGAGTTGAAATCCAGTATATTACTAGCCAGATATCATCTGTTCCTCCTCTTAGAGACTGTAAAGTAATTCAC
>JANHZT010005297.1:0-13735 GCA_032468215.1 Stegonotus admiraltiensis
TATACAAAAGTATGAAGGCTATTGCTTAACGCATTGTAAGCCGCCCTGAGTCTCCGGAGAAGGGTGGCATATAAATATAAATAAAAATAAAATTTAAAAAATGGCCTGTATTGTTATCAGTTCAAAAAAGAAATGGGTGAAAAGGAAGCAGATGCTCACAATCTTCACCATCTGCTTTTGAACGCCTTTCCCCTCTTTCTGATTTTTTAACGATTCTACAATAAACCAAATACGTATCTTCTAGAAGTAAGTTAGCTGTGTTAGCATGGACCTGAAAGCGGTTATCCTATAAGCACACCTTCACACTATTGATGCTAAAATGTGTGTTTAATTTAC
Organism: Stegonotus admiraltiensis; assembly: GCA_032468215.1. Lineage (NCBI taxonomy): Eukaryota > Metazoa > Chordata > Lepidosauria > Squamata > Colubridae > Stegonotus > Stegonotus admiraltiensis. Next base: position 337 of record JANHZT010005297.1, read on the forward strand.
AGGACTTTCTCCATCTGTTTGCTATGTACATACCAGCAAAGATTTTCCTCCTGACAACAGAGCCATATGTGTCATTGGAAGGTCCCTGGACAGTAATTCTTTCTGAGCAGATTGAAAGAGAGAGAGAACATGAGGCAGCAGCTGCTTTCTATGAAGTTCAGTAAAGCAGAGCAGAAACAGTGAAGTGGAAACATTATTTGGATCTGAAATACTTTTCCCCCCACTTCAGTCTCCATGCAGTTTCATCTCAGACTACTAGCTTGTTCCTTCATCGGTCTTCAGATGCGCAAAAGGCAATAATAAATGCATAGAAACCTTTTCTGTGGTAGTAGTGGATTGGGTTCACCAACATATTGAGGAAGAAAAAGAGAATAATGGGATTTCCAAGATTTGATATGTGAATTTTATCCTTTTGGAAATTGCTCTTCATTTTTTTTGCCCTCTGAAACCTTTTCTGTTATGATCCTTATCAATTCTTGAATGTGTTGGACAAGATTTGTATTTTGCATGTATATAAAGGCAGCGATCGCACGTCGCTCGGATGATTGTCGGAACTTTTTTTAAAAAAACTGTTTAAGCATTATTTTACTACCGGTTCGGGTGAATAGGTAGTAAAAAAAATGCTTTAAAAAAGTAAAAAAAAAGCCTCGGATGATTGCACGGCATAACTGTGATCTTGGGAACCTTTTAAAAACCTTTTTAAAGCATTTTTTACGCCTATTCGCCTGAACCGGTAGTAAAAAAATGCTTTAAAAAAGTAAAAAGGTTCCCAAAATCACAGCTGTGCAGCGCGATCGTCAGAACCTTTTTTTTTTACTTTTTTAAAGCATTTTTTACTACCTATTCACCTGAACCAGTAGTAAAAACGCTTTTAAAACGTTTTTTAAAAAAGATTCCCAAGATTGCACGCCACAGCTGATTCCCCTCCCCCACTGTTCTACTTACCTTCCCAAGACTCCTTTTGGTGTGTACTGTGCATGTACACACTCAGTGTGCACTTGGCACACAGCACACATGTGGAGCCAGCGAACCGGTTCAGATTTCACCACTGAACAGCACTTAGACTTATATACCACTTCATAGTGCTTTTACAGCCCTCTCTAAGCGGGTTACAGAGTCAGCATATTGTCCCCAACAATCTGGGTCCTCATTTTACCCACCTCGGAAGGATAGAAAGCTGAGTCAACTTTGAGCCGGTGAGATTTGAACTGCTGAACTGCAGCTAGCAGTCAGCTGAAGTAGCCTGCAGTACTGTACTCTAACCACTGCACCACCTCGGCTCTTGTCTTATAAATAACCTCGGAGCAACATAAGATGCAGATGTACTTTTACAATAAATTAAATCAAACAATATATTTTTATAATTTTTATTTTGGCTATATACAAAATATTGCATCACCTGTTTGAATTTCTTTTCTTTGCCCTCATTTCTTTAGGACAATTGCTTCTCTGTGTTATACCAACAACTTGTTTTCAAATTTCCTTTAGTTTTAAAAAGTATGCAGGGTAAACCGTTTACTGAGTTAAAGCCGTCTACCTTTTCAAATTAATTTCATGGTTCCTTGCCTAGAAAACACTAATTATTAACCAATGTTACACAATAAGATAGTCATCTTGTACTGCTAGCAGCAGTAGATGGCAAAGTAACAATAGTTAATTCTGTTGAACATTGTTTTAGGAGAAAAATACAAGATGCTAAAGAATGAGTTTCTGCTTCCAAATATTTAGAGAAATATGAAGGGAAAAATTTGCATGTTTAATGTAAGTTTGGATCCTCAGAATATTTGTGGCTATCTTGATATCTGTTGCTGCATTTTTAAACAACTATTCTTTTTAATAAAAAAATAAATTTCCTTTATTATTTAGCATTCATCCAAATTGCACATGATTGCTTACAGAAGAAAGCTAAAAATTTCAGCTAAATAAGATGAATTTCCCCAATTCCAGGGTTCATAATTCAAATAGTTGCACAATTAACTTCACAAAAATGAACCCTTTTTTTCCATTGTAGATTTGTGACAGTTTCTGAGATTTTTTGGAACAAGTCCCATCTTCAATTATGCATTGTCCTCTATAATTTTTTTCCAGAATATTGCAATTCTTTTCATTGTTTTGGGGTTCAGTCAGCTGTTGACAACTAGGGTTACCCTCTATTGCATTTTGGTATTCTTGTTCACTGAGCAGATTCTTAACTAAAAGCTGTCTTTCAAACCAAGCTTTTATTCATATTCTGCATGCTTTATAAATAATGGCAAGTGTCTAAAAAGGGGTACTGAAGGGAACAGAAATGGCTATATGGTTTCATTACTTTCTTTTCACCTATGATTCCTAAGAACTTTGCAAAGCTTTCTTCTTATAGATAATATATTGAAATACCAAATAGTTGGTGATTTGCTTCATGCCTTACTGATTTAATATCATAAATTCACTAGTTTGATTTTATTAATAATAGCAACACGCAAATGGAAATGTATTTTGAAACATATATTGAATAAAGACTTATATTGGTCATACTGACTACAAAAAGATTTGCATAAGTTTAGACATACTGGAATCAATAACCATAAAGGCAGTTATTTAAATTCTGGCCATTGTACCTTGACTAAGGTACAATATTCAAAAAATACTCCCTGAATATATTTATTTATTTATTTGGACTTATATGCTTAGAAGAGATTCTGAAGTAGCAAACTATAACCAGAAACAATATCTCTGGCGACAGGTGGGGAAGGTTGACATTTATTCTTTGGTAAATTACAGTTAGAATATCTGCTATGTGCAAACAGTGTGCTTATTAATAATCGGTTTCACGAAAGTACTGATACTTAGTTGCATAATGGTGATTGATAGATTTACTATTCATACAAAGGAATGGTAAAGATAAAGTCAAAATGTAATCGAAGACTATGATTTCTTCTAATGAATCTTCTTTTTTGTAATCAAATGTCCTACAGTGCTAAATGAGGTTCTTGACACATTTTAAATATTAAAGGTTAAGCTGTCAAACAGCATTTGTTTTCCCATTTCATGATGATGAACTATAAGATGATAAATTCAAAAGGGTAGAAATAAAAACCCTCAAAGAGATGTTACATAAATGGATGCTTCTGGAAATTTTCTTCCAAACCATAGAAGGAAAATACCACATCTGGTTCTTTTTCAATTTAATCTCTTCTTTCGAAGTTAAAAAACAATCAAGTAGGTTATCCTCTACAACTCTGCATTTCATAATATGTGGCTTGGCTTGATGATTACTCTAAAAAGTGCATTTGGTCTGTTTACCCTCCCATGTTCCTTTTCCATTTGTTCCTTTTCAGTATCCCCTTCTTTAGGTAGTCAGCTTTCTTGGGACCAGGCAGTTCAGCTTATCCTTGAAAGCAGGCGCTGAAATAATGTTCCTGTGGTGATTGACTTACAACCATCTGTTCAGTGACCATTCAAAGTTATGGTGGTGCTGAATGAAGGACTAGTGACCAGTGTCAAAGTTACAGCTATTGCAGCACCCCTCCAGTCACCTAATCAGAATTCAGGAACCTGAGGCTTAATCATTGCAGAGGACCTTCAAGTCTCCCCCCAGCCCATCTCCCCACACAGTTACCCTTTGGCCCCCTGCATTCCACAACCTCTGCTGTATTAGCTGACCTTCACTGACTTCTTGTTCTCACTATGATCAAGCATACCCAGCCTGGCACCTCACAAAGTAGCTGGTGAAGTCGCACAAATCTTTCCTCCCAAGGTTTCAGACAGCAATTTTCCCTCAAGACCTGAGGAAAATGGCCTCAGGTGGTTTCCTCACACAAGGCCGGTGGAGTCGTGACTCGACAGCAATGGGATCAAGATGATAGCAAAGATCAGATGGAGTGGAGTGGCAGGGGCCTTGGAGTTTAGAATGTCACAGTGACTGTGATTGGGGCGATTGGGGCTTTTTGCTACGCTGCTGGACTAGGCTGAGGCTCTACACTGCAGAGGGCTTTCTGGGAAGTTCTTTGTGGAAGCCCTTTGCACTATAAAAAAAGCTCCTTTGTGCCATGAGGATTCGGTGTCCCATAAAGCCATTCATAGCTCAAAGTCCAGCCCTTCTTGTGAAAAAGAACACTAGCCCTGCATTGCTCAACCACCCAGTGGTGGGTTTCAAATTTTTTTACTACCGGTTTTGTAGGTGTGGCTTGGTGGGCGTGGCTTGGTAGGCATGGCAGGGAAAGGATACTGTAAAATCTCCATTCTCACCCCATCCAGGGAAAGGATGCTGCAAACTCCCCATTTCCTCTCGATCAGCTGGGACTTGGGAGGAAGAGACTAGATGGGGGCGGGGCCAGTCAGAATTTTTACTACTGGTTCTCCGAATTACTCAAAATTTCCACTACCGGTTCTCCAAAACTGGTTAGAACCTGCTGAAACCCACCTCTGCAACCTCTGCAACCACCCCACCCAGATGAGCTCAGCAATGTGGCACAAAGGGACCCATCACAGCCCTTTATGCCATGCTGCTGGGGCTTCCTAGGATGGGGTACTTTATGCCACATTGAGGCATCCAAGGCTTCTAGGGGTGTCTGTGGCTTTATGCTGCAGCTCAGGGGGCTTCTTGCAGCTGTATCATATTCTTCCCTGGTATCCCTGAGCTTGCCCCATACTACAGCATGCTAACTCACACATGGTCATGCCAGGCCACCCGGAGCCTCCCCCCCTCGCAGCATCCTCCCATGCCCTTACCTGAGATTCCTTCCAGTTCTTCCTTAATGATTTGCACATCTGGAATTATGATGGGAATCTGAACTGCCAGGATTTCTATTGCTAAATAGTGCAGTCACGTGATGTCATACTTTATTATTATATTGCTTAGTGATGGAAATTACAATTCCAATTGTGGTTGTAACTCGAGGACTATCTGTATCTTCCAGAGTTACATGTATCTTCAAAAGGTACATTATCGGTTGCATGCTAGGAACCACCTGCTATTTATCACTAACCAACAGATAAACTTTCACTACAGTGCAGATAAAAATATATCTGTCCAAACTGAACATGCACACATATAATAGCTTATATTTATTTTTAGTGGAGCAAAATAAACAAAAACATTTTATTTAATTTGTTATTTCCAAACATATTCTCCCTTTTTCTGACTATACGACACTCACATGATGTTATCAGTCAGAACACTTATAGGTACATAGTTCATGTCATTATAGAATAATTTGTGGAAGGATAAAATGTTTAATAGCATGTATGAATACCTTTTGGCATGGTGAAGATATGATATAATTTAAGAGCAGCCGGTCAGAATTAGGTCAGCTCTGAAACTCTTGCTTATTCATGAGATTTTGCAAAACTGCAGATAGGATTTGATGTCATGTGTGAGGTTGGCAATCATGTTTTAACTACTGTGAAATGTGAACTGTTTCTGCATCAGGCACACAATTAGGAGAGTTCTTTACCTTAATTTGATTGTCAGCAAGAATATGCATGGGTGTAATGAAGATTGCTACTTTTCCTGTTTAACAGTTTGGCGGTGCAGTAAGATAATGAGAGAAAGCAGGAAGATCATTTCTACCCATTGTTTAGCCTGCTTTTTTAATGGCCAAATGTCCTAAAATAGGCTGCACAAACTGATTATGCCATTGGGCAAATTTGGAAAATTAAGACACAGTTAAGATTTATGTTTTTACAAAATGGTTGCCATAACCAGTTACGAACCACTAGGCAAATCAGTGAGATTAAGGGATCTAAACAAAATTATCAGATGAGGCATGGATCCTGGCACAAAAGATAATGTTGATATGCACATTCATGCCTTTTGGCTTCATGTTGGGTTTCCAAGCTCTAAAGGAGTTTGTTGCTCAAAAGTCTGTATGCTGGCAAGCTCTGATAGTAAACAGGTAGTCCTCCAGTCACAACTGCAATTGCTTTCACTAAGTGATTTTCTTTTTAATAAATTTACGGACATTTCTAAAATTGTGTTTTTACTTTGTCATTATGGGTTACTGAATGTAGATTAATGAGAAAAAATGAATTTCAACAACTGTAGAATCAGGTTGCAGCATACTAAAATTGACAAAAGTGAAGGAGGTCTGAATACTTTCTGAATACACTGTGTATTTCTGCTGTGCAGTGGTACATCGGTACTCATTGTTAATTGGTTCTGAGAGGCACAATGAGTACCAAACAATGAGTACCAAACAATTTTTTCCCATCAGGAATAATGTCACAAGGCAGCCGACACCAACAAGTTCGAAGCTTGTGCATTGAGTACTCAACAAATGATAAGTATTGGGAGAAAATTTTTGTGTCAGAATGCATTGAGTACCAAATTTGATGAGTTTCAAAGCAGTTGAGTACCAAAGTACCACTGTTTTTATATTTATAAACACATTATGAGTTGGCAACTAGTGATACGATAAAATTCTATCTGCCATTCAAAATTCCTTGTTTTGAAAAGTCCCGTTATGGCAATCTTATGCTATATTACCAACAAAAACTAGCAGGAGAGCTATTCTAAATAATGAAGAACTGACCTAAAATTACTGAGAGAAGTATCTTTAAAAAGAAGGCAGCACTAGAAAAAGGGAAAAAAGTGATTCTAATTTAGAGAAAAGACAATAATGATCAGCACAGATTACTGTCACAACCAAAGCACACATTTAAATTGTGTGCTTCAATTAGTGCTTTGGTGTTTTTACATCTTTAATAATCTTGTTGCATATTTCAACGCAAAGCATACCCAATCATGCTTATTGAAAAGAAATATTTCTTTGAAAAATACTTATAGGTTTATGCTAAATTTCTGGAGATGTCAGGCACGAGATCAGGACCACACATGAAGTGCCAATTAAACTGATTTATTGCTATTCATGCCTATGCTCAAGAATTTACTAAACCAACAATTAACAATATTGTGGCATTAGATAAGGGCCAATAGAATTCAAGAGGGGTTAGATTTAGTCTGTTTGTTGCTAGACAGAAGATTCTAGGCTGATTCCTCCTTTGAATCTGCCTCCAGGTTCTGCCATTGCTTCTCCTCCAGGAGGCATTATTTGGGTTATGATATTCTTTACATTTCCAAATTGACAATATGAATTTAGAGAGAGATCACTTTCTTTAATATGATACATTTAAAAAACATTTTTGTGTTAAGAGATTTTTAGAAAGTACTTTGAGAAATTATTTAATAATTATCTCTTCAAAGAATGCCAATATCTGTGCAATATTCATGTAGATACGTTAGTTATGGAACCATACAAATTATCTCTTTAATCTACCATATTTTTGAAACTAGGGTATTTTTTAATACACTGAATAATATTGCAAATGCATTGTATATTGTGCAGTGAGACCATGACATTTTTGTAATATTTACTACAGGAAGTGTGAAGAGGAGGAGGATGCAAGGTCACAATGAAAATATATAGTTCTAAGAAAACTGTGGTTTAATTTTCTAACTTAGACTAAGAAAGCAGTAAGATATCAATTAGCATAGATATTTAACATTTTGTTGGCAAGAATGTATGCACTCTTATATAAAAGTGGGGCCTAATAAAAAGTTGAAAGGGAAGAAAACTAGGTCAAAAGCAAATTAAAGGGGGGAAAGTCTGAAGTTTGACTGGTCTTGAAATCTTTACAGTAACAAAATGGGAAACATTTCATGGACTGAGATGATATATTATACTAATTGACCAGTAGATGAATTTGGGAGATCTTAGAATTATGTGCCATACATTTTGAAGATGACAGCTTCTTCTCAGGAAGCTAATAGATTTTCATAAATTTTATATGAAAAATAGCTATTCTTGGTCAGAACAGCAGTCTTTGTAAGAGATACAATTACTTTGCCCTGTGCCTCTTAATTGAATAGAAATGTTCTTTTAGATATATTCATCCATTCCAAAGTAATGGCAATATAAGAATTAGCTAAAAATGTGGAGCACAGTATTGGAGTATGAGTGCCCATAGTTACATCTTCTGACATATATCTTTATTTTACAAGTCTTTGGAAGTAGTGAGAGCAGAAAAATACCATTGTGATAGGTTGAGTTCTCACCTGTTGTTGCTGCTGGCCTGTTACTGGGACCAATACTGCTAAGAGTGTCACAAAGCACATCTGCTCTGCACTGCTCCTTCTACTTATGCGTGTTAAGCTCTCTCATGATTCAATCTCTTCCAAGCAGTCCAAACACCAATATAAGTCCTCTGTGGTTTTAAACCTGAACTTAAAATGTCAAGAGATGCTTTCTGGCCCCAAATGTTTGGCAATCTCTTTAGTGAAGAGAAATGTATGCACATTTAGGGTAGCTTCTTGGATGAGAAGTGAAACATCTTCCTCAAGGAAAAAACTGTCCAGTTGTCTTTTGAAAAAGCACCTTTGAGACGACTATCAGCTGGATGACTGAGAGTCTTCACATACATTTAAGGTAGAACCATGTTCTTTTAATTATTCTCCAGAAGAAAACTTAATTAATTAGAGGATTTGATCTTCCACAATGCACAAATTGTAAAGTAAACACAGATATTGGAAGATTATTGTAAAACAAAGAGTGTAAATCTCCAAGTTCACTAGCATATTAGGATGATTGCTCACTAGATTGGTAGAAAACTTTTCTGGCACCAGTACATCTCCAAAATAGGATGCAGTTGCAGGTTTTGTTTATTCTAGTTTTTAAAAATTTTTGTTAATCTAATTTTTATAGTTAAAATTCTGTTCCATATGGGTCCATGTTGTTCATAGTTCAGAAGCCTTTCAAAATATTTTCCAATATTTGAAGAGCACACTGAGGATGGAATTATTGATTCCACAAGTTTCTACAGTTCAGGTAATTGATGTGTCAAGCATAGTGTCCAATTATATTGGCTGTAGGATAACTTCTTTTTTTTTACGGCCAAAGGATATAAACAAGTTATTGGAGTGCATAGTTCTACCACTTTTTTCTCTCTGACCCAAAGTTCTTCATGATTACTAACTGCAAATAGAAGGGAAAATACTGGCTATGTCAGGAGGAGACAGATGGGAAATCTCTTAGACAGATGACATAAAAAACTCACATTAGAATCTAAGGGATGTAATAATTATCATTCAGTTGGTAATATCCCTTTATCTCAGCTGGTTTTGGTACCAAAATTGTTCTGTTAATGTTTTGCCTTCTGCTGTTCCAGAAGACAGAAATAGAAAAATACTCTATGTTACCTGATTCTGTCCTTGTGGCATTGTAGAATCTACGTGCAGTAGTCAGGGTGAGTTGAAACCCTGGCACGGATACCTGCTACTAAGTCTAAGTGTACAATTGGTGCATTAGCTGTAATTGTGCAATTACACTCCCTGTTACAGTAATTTCTTGTAAATCTAGCAAAAACTAGAAATAAAGAAGCACTCCCAAACTGTATTCCTTTTTACCCAGAGCAAGTTTCACCTCAATCTCAAAGTCCAGCTTTTTCTAAGCTTTCATCTTGTCTGGATTTAATATTATTTCAATTTGTTCTCTTATCCATCTGTTATTGAAGTTCAGCAACATTCAAGGGCACTAATTGCTTTTTCAGAAGTCGAGGATGAGAGCGGCAGAGTTGGTATCCAATTCCAAAGTCTGGATAACCTCTCCCAGAAGTTTCATGTAGATGTTAAAAGTACTTATATGGTTGCTTTTCCAAGAATATGTGACATTTTGAATTCTATTTTTCAAACACAAACATGTTTTTCATTCATGTTGCTTGTATTCTGTCTACCAGTCCTGCTCTCAACTAACCAATAAAATAAAATATTTTATATTTTACTTTTCCATACAGAATTTTACAGTAAAATGAAAGGCAATTCAAAAAATAAAACTAATAGGTGCTGTAATAGATGAGTAGAATTGATGTGTGGAGCATTAGCTAGATAGTAACAATAGAAGAGAATATTTTTAGCTCAAGGTTTTACTATGTGGGTCCTTGATCAGACAACACCAAGGATCCCACAGACGATAACAAACATAACCTTTTTAAAAAGACAAAGTAAGTACAGATGAGTTCATATTTGTATTCTACATTCCTTTCATATTTTTTGGTTTTTGTTTTCTCCAAAGCTCATTTTACCTTTTGCCCTGTATTAGCATATTTATGTAAGGTACCCATAAATCTTTAAGTTACTTGGAAACCAAGAGAAGTAAGCTAAAATAACTTTGTTTTTCTTTGACTTTTTGAACTCCCATCAAGAAACCATCTAACATTCCACATGGAACAGTTTTGTGACTGAAGAGGCTGCATTGTTTCACTTTAATCTGCTCAACTTGTGCTTATTGATGTTGTCATATGGTGACTTACGCTCACTTTTTAATTATTCTTCTGTTAAAGTAGTGTTTTATCCTTTCTCTCAACACAACTGTTGCCATATGAACTATCTACAATGCCTTTTGAGGATGCTGGTGGTGAAGCGGCATCAATGGTGTTTGTCCAGCTCCTATAATTGTTTGTTTAAATGATGCAAACATTCCCTTTCCCCACCCAGTGACTGAGTGCTGCCTGCCTTCTGTGGCAGAACTGTGGTGGTGCAGTGGTTAGAATGCAGTACTGCCGGCTACTTCTGCTGACTGGCAATTACCAGCAGTTTGGCAGTTTGAATCTTACCAGGCTGAAAGTTGACTCAGCCTTCCATCAGGTTGGATTTAATTTAAATCAAGTATATTTAAATCACAATTTAAATCACTAGTAAAAAGGCTTGATTTAAATCAACTTGATTTAAATCAGAGGTGAAATTTACTTACCTTTGCTACTGGTTCACAAATGTGAACGCGCTTGTGCGCTTGCTACCCTCGTGTGCATGCTGTTCTGTCCCAGCTATGGATCCCAAAGAATGTAGCACACACAAAACTCCGAACAAAACCCAGTTTACTTCAAAACACAGTCTTTTGCAAATGCAGGCTGTTAATAAAACATCCTTAACAACCTGCCAGAAATTCCACAGATAAGATGGAGTCTTACAAGAGTTGGCAGATAGCTCAGAAACCAGGTTTGCAGAGAAAATTCAAACTCAATGATCAGCGAACGAATGGACGAATACACGTTGTTTCCTGCAGCTTTTTACAAGCTGTGTGCAAACTTAAATAGGCCAAGGGAGTGGCCAATTAGCCCCAAGCCTTACTCTTGAGGACACCTCCTCCTGAGTAATCACTCCTGCCTTTTGGCAGCTCTGTGTGCTTGTGCATTGAGAAGAGGCTCCTCCACTTCATCCTCTTCTGAAGGCCCTGACTGAATCCCTGCCTCTGGCACCACATCTTCTTCAGCCGCCTCGCTGTCCGACTAGAGCGCCGGCTGCACAGGCTGCTGGCGTGACACTACACCAGCCTCCTCGTCATCGGGATCAGCAACAATCCGCACAGGCCGCTGGCGGGCCACAACACCTACACAGAGGCTTATGCGCATGTGCAGAGGGTCAAAAACGGGACGTGATGACATCTGGGTGGGTGGGCAGAGCCTCCCGCTGCTGGTGCTACTGGTTCGCCTGAGCCAGATAGAACCGGCTGAATTACACCACTGATTTAAATCATAATTGTTAAACAGCAACTGCCATCTTTGTCCCACAGCGGCTTCTCCTCTGACCTGCTGTTGACTCACCAACAGTCCCAATATTGCAGAATATATAGCCTCATGGTACATAACTAAGCTCCATTTCGTGCTGAATAAACTAAATTACTAATGTATCTTAAATAGAATACTATCGTTAGATAGATTTTTCCTCCAAAAGCATTTTATTAAAATAATTTTGATAAAAATAAAAAAAATCTTATTTAATTTTTTTTTAAAAATCCATTTTTTAATTTTTTTTAAAAAAACCGTTGATTTTTATCCACCCAACCTTCCAAGGTTGATAAAATGAGGACCCAGATTGTTGTGGGCAATAGGCTGACTCTGTAAACTGCTTAGAGAGGGCTATAAAACACTGTGAAGTGGTATATAAGTCTAAGTGCTATTGCTATTGCTATTTTAGCCTGGATGAAGAAAGAACCAAGCCACGTAATTGGCACGTGGGCGTCTATCCATTTAACACACTTTCAGAACTGCTGGTCAGGCATCTCATGGGCTGCCTATAGAAGATCATGTGTTTGTACCAGCCTTTCAAACTATCATTCTTTTTTATTTTTTTTTAAAAAAGGAATGGAACTAAACAGGGGAAGAAACTTGTAGCTAATTATGTCCCACATTATTCTATTAATTTTGTTGTTTGCGAATGTATGTGGCCATACATTCTGCTGGGGTTGTATTTTTTATTTTTTGGGGAAGAGATCACTACTTGGACTATTCAGATATCATTTTGCATATTTCTTGGTGTGGAAGGAAAGATTCAAGGCTGTTTTCCTTCCTTATGGTTTTGTGTTCCCTGGGACTTTGAGAGAAAAGGACCACATCTGAATTACAGGAGATATTATATTTGTGGCAGAGGCACCACAGAGCTTCCTGGTTGAGAGGATTGAACAGTGGCATCACCATTGCCAGTTGGGAGCTCTTTCATGTCCCATTAAGTTTTCCACTGAAGTGATACCCATCTATCTACTTGCAATCACCTATTTTCAGATTGCAAGATTGGCAGGAGCAGGAGCTTGTGACGGGAGCTTACCCCATCCCACAGCAGCAAACGGGTCTTGAAAGTGAGCATGTCAGACCAGACTCTTAACCTTGTGAGTCACCATGCTCCTTTGTAACATGAAGTAGATTGCCACTTGTTTGTTACAGTTATTTATTATAAATGATATTATTATAAGTTGTACATTTAGGTTTAATCCATTAGAAGTGCATATTTTATTTAAGAAACCTACTTTAGTACACATTTTTTCATGTACGTAACAGAGGAAAAACATTCAGCTTTCTATTGTCTGTGGTTTCTACCATAAATTAGTTGTAACCCTGTCATATTTAGTCACCTCTGAATGTAAAGAAGCACATTGGATGGAAGTAGAAGTGAATACTGAGTCTGTGAGGTCATGCCTGCTGCATTACTTTATCCTTTATCCTTTTAAAAAAAAATAACAACCTGAGACTGCTTAGGTTAGAAGATCAACATTTCCTATGTCTTAATTAATGTAAACTGCCTGCTCAGTCAGAATTGAGCTTCCAAACACTTTTTCAAAGTTTCCTCCGACTTTATCACGTGCCCCTCCTACACCCTACTGATCTGTTAATTGATATATCCATATCCACATCCACATCCACATCCACATCCATGCTGGTCTTTAGGATCTACATGGTTAGATCTTTACTAAGGGCAGTACTTCCATGTATGTATTGTACATGTGTGTACTCTCTCAATGTGTTTGCCAGCTCTTTCACCTTGCATCCACTTCCCAACCAGTCACTTGTTATCCAGAAGATAGATAGATAGATAGATAGATAGATAGATAGATAGATAGATAGATAGATAGATAGATAGATGTATGTATGTATG
>JANHZT010005297.1:13772-24503 GCA_032468215.1 Stegonotus admiraltiensis
GAGGGTGGGAGAGAGAGAGAACTGACAGTAGAATATTGCACTTCCAGAAATCTAATAGATCTCTGTTCACTCAGTCAATCTGAAAGATGGATAGGATTTCAATGTTAGGCACATTCCTGGAATCCTCCAGTCCTATCTGGACAAAAGTGATTGATGGTTGGTTTTTCCCACCAGCAGGTGACAAGTGAGACAGGAGGGAAAAGAAAAGTGGGGAATATACCAACCACTCCCCTAAATCTCTCCTGGGTCTAATCTTTAAGAAAATTGCTAGAAGTGTTGCTGATGTAGAATAAAGTTCAATTTGGGGAGCAATGCAGTTTATATCAGTATACTTTTCTACATACCAATACACCCACGAGAAAATCTCATTCACATTGCTGTGTGTATATGCGTGTGAATATACTGTATATGTTAGCATACTCTCCCCTTAAATGTTTACACAGAGCTTGCTTTCTTTATTTTAGGCATTAGGCCAGAAATATTTTATTTGCCCAGGTTTTTAGTGTAAAAACCCTTATATTATTATTTTCAAAGATGCTGCTTTCTTGCTTTATGGAGCTGTTTTCTGTTTGATATTGTATGAAGATGTTTTAGTATTTCCAGTTCTATTTCTACTGACGTTTTACAAGCTAATTATATAGTCTCCATTTAAAAAAAACAAACCTTGACGTTAACTAAACCAGGAAATCCTTCTGTTTTTTAGTTGTAGATACTAACAACATATTATGCAAAATATAAATTCTGCTGCCTCTGCATAAGCATATTCCTTGGTACAGTAAATGCATTTAGGATCACAGACTAAATTTGTATGTCCAGAATAGGTTCCTTGGTTCCTTGTTTTGTCATGGAGAAAGGTACAATGCTGGCAAATTCAATTTGTGCTTCAAAAGAAAGGCTTGAGGCTTGAGTTGCTCTGTTTGGAGTTCATCCACAGGTCAGTTCTTGTCATTTCCATAGCAGGCAGCATCAACTCATCATTTCATTGAGGTTCATTTCCCCATAATTATAGAATTTTTTTGGTAGTTAAATTGCTGATAAAATTTTCAAAAAGGGGAAAAAAACCATCACGAAATGCCTGGAAGTTGAATTAAAAGTTGGCTATGAATGCATAAAATGAAATATTGCCTAGACAAATTGGTCGATTTGGTGTGCCATTTGACTTATTTGGGTAGAGGGCTCATTTGTTATAGTATAAATGAAGCCTCTGAAGCCTATTAAGAATAGCCTCATGCTAGTCTCTGTCTATTCAAAAGATTTCAATGTGCACTCATCAGAAGATTCATGTTTCAATATATATAACAACTCATCTTACCTACAATCTTCTCCTATTGGTATTTTATGACTTATCACTTTGTTTGTGTCTTATGGTTAATGATTGTAACTATGACTTATGATCTATGACCTATCACTTTGCTGTTTGTATGTACAGTGAGAGCTTATGCAACAGGGACAAATTCCTTGTGTGTCCAATCATACTTGGCCAATAATTTTTTTTTATCCTATTCTATTCTAAACAGCCATTTTCAGGATGAGTAGATATCTATGTCAAAAAGTGGGGGCATATTATAAAAGAAATTTTGAAGTAATTTATTTCATGGTTAAGTTTTGGATTTTTAAATTTCATCAGGAATTTCTCAATTTGCATTGTCTGCAAAATACATAGTTGCTCCTCTATACAGGATTTTGCTCATTGTTTTTATAGAAATTGCTATAACGCTATGAGACAAATGTTTTATGACAATGAAACATTGAAGGTGCAGAATAATAGAAACAAAGAAGTAGAAAGGAACTGACTGACTTAAACAGCCTTAACAATTTAAGAATTTACATCTATGAAAACCTAAAAGTGAATGTTATTTGGAAAGGGGGAGGAGAAGGGAACTCTGTGAGGTTGGTGGTGAAAGCAAAAATAATCCTTTGAGATTGATTACTAGGAGGTTCAGATGGGAGGGTGATGTGAAAATAATAACATTAGCAATTTATTAAATTTACATTATATGCCATCTGATTACCAGTAACTGGAGGTGCTGTACAATTGTTAAAAACATTTTAAAACAAGGAACAATTCAAAACACAAAAGAAACACAAAAGAAACACAAAAGAGCAAAAATGGCTGAGAATATAACTCATATGGGAACAAGAAAAAGAAAGAGTCATTAAACTTCCTTGACAAAAGAAGAAGAAAATATAAGTTATGGTGATGATACAAAGTGGTCAAGAAAATCTACTCTCTTTTAAACCAAAAAAAATCATGCATATTTCTCACATAATGTATGAACATTATATGTGATAATGTTTAATGATTTATAATTGTATTGATTTTACATTCTATATATACTTTGAATTCTAATACTCTATAATAATATAGGTCTATTAAGATAATTGAGATTTCTGGAGACATATGTAGGCAATGACAGCATTTTTGATTTTATGACTAATAAACTGTAATTATTATACTGATTATAATTATAATCTTTTGGTTGGGAAAAGAGTCATTGTCAATAACTGATGATTTTAGTTTGCTTCTTTCAACATTAAGCATTTTAATGTGCCAGAAATCTCCAGGTTATCATTCAACAATTAATCTGGAATGACAGCTGGAGGTAAAATATTTTGATGCTCAAGATTTGGTGTCTAATTGGAAGGGAATGGAAGCATATATTAGAATGTTTATTTCTATTTATATATTAGAATCCACATCTGTCTATATATTTTCTATAACATGCAGTATTTGCCTACTTAAGTCACTTTATACAGATCGCTGTTTTCTAAATAACTACATTACATACAGTCTTTGCCTGACTGAGAAAATGTTTTAATTATCATGATGAGCCTAAATCCCTGATATATTTTCTTTGTGTCACCATATTATCTGCAAAACAGGCAACAGATACATTTACAGAAGTTGACTAGGTATACATAATTATTATGGGCAGAAGGGCTCCTGAAATATCTTACATATTTCTCTAATTGTTATAGATAAAGCTTTCTTATCATTTCTTCTTTCTATCTACTTTCCCTAAAGTATTTTTTCAAAATATTTCTGCATTATATTAATAAAAGCTTGTCTGTATAATTACTTTGTATTTGGAGAGTAGGCCAAAGAATATTGGGAGGGAAGAGATTTTTGGGGATGGATGTGGGGGAATCTATTGCTGTTCTTGTTTTCATGAAGTACAAATACCCTATAGAATCACGACAATTATTTTAACAATTTTCTCTGGAGACTTGTATCCCAACCTTGTTTCCACTTTCCAATCACTCCAAAGCTATTTGAAACCAAATATACAAATATGCAAACAATATACAGTAGTCCTCAACTTGCTATCGTTTCTTTAGTGGTCATTTGAACTTACAGTGGCACTGGAAAAAGTTACTTATGACTGCTCTGCTCATGTATGACCAGTCCTCGCATTTACAACCATTGCAGCATTCCCACAGTGACATGATCAAAATTCAGTTGCTTGGCAACCAGCATGTATTTATGATGATTGCACATCTCTGGATCAGTTGATCAGCATTTATGACCTTCCCAACTGACTTCTGAGAAGCAAAGTCAATGTGGGAACCCAGATTTGCTTAATGATCACGTTATTCACTTAACAGTTGCAGTGATTCATTTAACAACAATGGCAAAAAAGGTAACAAAATTGAGCATGACTCACTTAATTACTACCTTTCTTAGCAATGGAAATACTCGCCCCAATTGTGGTTGTAAATTGAGGACTACCTGTAATAAACAATCCAGTCCTGCCCTCTGAGCTCCTGCTGATCCTAATCAACAAAACTGCCTTATCCATATGCCATACAAAAAGGCATCACTACAAAGAACCTTGTAGAGATGTCCTCACCTTTTAGCACATAACTTTTTAAAATCAAAAGGTGTAGATTTTTTAAGCACTTACAATGTTACACTGAGGGTTTGTCTTTGTCACCCTGGGGTGTTTTGCTTTACAGAAACAACATAAATATTTATCAAGGACCTTGGAGTTGTCTTGTAATCATTTTTGGCAGATTCAGTAACTGGAAATGACCATATGACAAGAGTTTCCATTCATGCCTTTTCCATCGTCTAAAGCTGTTGGATGCAGACTAAAAATAAAGCAATACAAACAAGCTCTTTGCTTTTAAAGCAAAGGAGCTGTACTAGTTCCCCCCAAAAAAGCTTTGATAGGGTGCGTCACATAAAATCTTCATCAGATTTTAAAACTTTGCCTACCTTACTACTAATACAAATCATTTGCTTATTAAAACATGCTCCATTTTTGAGGGGGGGAAAAGTAAGAATTTTACCATTAATAAAGGCATGTTCTTTTCTACAAATTGTACATTAATACAATTTAAAGTAAAACAAAGCTGTAGCTAGACATCGTTGTTCAATCAGATTTAGATATAATTTTCCCCAAATTGGCAGACAAACAATTATCTAATTGGTTATGCAAATTGATGTGCCAGTTTGTCAATATTTAATTTAGCCTTAGGCCAAATATTAAAGTCCTTACCTAATTCTCCAAGGAAGAACAGCTGATTATAAATCACCAAAGGCCAAAAGTGTTGGTCTTATCTTAACAGCATCAAATTTCATGCATATAACATAGAGAAGCCATACAACAAGTTAAATGTTTCAAATACCTAGAAATCATTTTGCAACATCTAAGAAAGAAAATAGTCCAAGTTTCTTATGCCTTATTTTTAGTCCAAAAGAATACAACAGTATTTTAAGGATTCGCTGCATGCAGGATCTTAGCTCAGCTGTTTTATTTGCTGCAAAATCAGTTATATATCTTATCTGTGGAGCACAATAAAACCGTTTTTACAACTTTGCTCCTTTACAAAAAAAGTGCAGTTAAGGTTTTATTGTTTTTACTCTTCACTCTGAGATGCACCTTGATGCAGTCCTGAGACTGGAGATGTTCTTTTAAAAAAATAATAACCAGAGTTTACTTTAATTACTTGGCTAAGATTTAACCTGATCCCCATGATGCTGCTTATTTATCAATAGCATCTGATATATACAAGTCTATTCGGTGGGAAAACATTACAAAAAAAATAATGCTTAAGCCTTTCCCCAGACCTTTCATTTCCTCAGCTTCAAAAAAGTTGATATAGAGATTCCAAATAACTTCAACCAATTTCAAGGACTTTTTAGTCATTAAGATACCTCCAAAAATCCTTTCCTGCAGACTATATATTGTTAAGTTCCCTCAAAAATTGCTGGGCATTTACCAAGGACCTATTTCAAGGGTTCTTGTCTCAGCAGTTCTGGAGGGCAGATATAAGAAGGAGCTCCCATAAGGAGATACCCATGTGATGCAGGAGCATTGTAAGCCATCCTGAGTCTCCGGAGAAGGGCAGCATATAAATCAAAACAACAACAACAAAAAGTTTGGTGATGCCCAATAAAATAAAATATTTTTAAACCTGCATTTATGGCAAAAAGTGCTAACATTTTGTAAAAAGTACTAACATTGGTATCCTCAGATGAATCTCACCTTCTCCACAAATCTTGATACAATTCTCCATAATGAGCTATAGGTACATAAATTCAGAATTAATTTACAGATACCTTTCTTGAATATAGTTGAAAATATTTCCCGTGAAATGATTTTGCGCCCTTTTGTTATATTAGTTAAGAAAATGGAAGAAATTACTTGGAACAAACAGGAGAAGCCACAACTTGAATTCTCAATTATTATTATCAGCTAAATTAGAAAATGAGAGTGCCTGGAGAACAGATTATTATTTTGATAAAATAGTGGTTAAAAGTGGGGGAAATTGTGTGTTTACAATATTTGGACCAAATCCCTGAAATCTAAGCTAATTACTCTTCCACTGTTCCTTTTGTTTAATGACAGAATGCACCATATGAATTTAGTGTTGGAAATGGACGTTATACATACCATTTCCATAAACAAGTATAACTAGTATTTATGAAAAATTCTGTTTTTATAAACAGCAGCAACAAAAAAACGTGCGGTTATGTGGTTATTATATAGATAACTAGTTTGGGCTAGTGGTTTAAGGTATCAGATTAGAAACCAGGAGACTTAGTCGTAAGGGTTGGTGACTGACCCAATCACTGTCTCTTAGCCCAATTCACTTCACAGGATTGGAGGTGAGGAGGAAAAATAAGGAGTATTAATTATGTTCATCACGTTGAGTTTTTTATAAAAATAATAAAGACAGGATAAAAAATGGAATAAAATTAAAAATGTAGTTTATAATGTGGGAAGCCACCCCTTCCCAGAAGAATGAAATATTTTGAGGAATATTAAAAAAGGCAGAATATTATATTTCCCTAAATGAGAAATGGAGAAATATGCTCTTAAAAGACAGAAGCACACTCAGTCTCCCTTCCCCCAAGCAGAAACTGAGGATGCAGCTTTTAGAAATGCAGCTTTGGTAATCCATTCAAGACAGCATATTTTGAAACAAAGGCAGAATGGTAGGATTTGAAGCAGCCCCTCACCCAAGATCCAACAAAGGATGAAAGTTATTAGCCACAATAGAAATTGCCCAACACCCTTTCAGAAGACAAGCCCCTTCATTGTATGGCCCCCAGAGCAGTCCAAACCACCTTGGAGCTCAGATAAACCAGAGGTTGACCAGATTAGCTCAGACAAACACCTAACAGTAATAGAGTTGGAAGGGACCTTGGAGGTCATCTAGTCCAACCCCCTGCTCATGCAGGCGACCTGTACTAGGGATTCGAGGAGCCAGCTATGACCCCTCCATAACCCCTCCATGACCCCCATCAGAATCTGACAACAGCCAATAGAATATTAGAGGACATGTTCTTGCACAGGAATAGGACGCTCAAATACACAGCCCAAAGAAGGTATAACACCCCCCTTCACTCTCAACTCCATTTTGTCAGCTGCACCAGAACCACAAACCCTGGTGGTTCTGTTCATCAATAAATGGACCCTCTTTCCAATCAGCCTCCAGCCTCCATTTTGTTTCCAGTGCCTTTCTCCCGGCTTGGAACTGAATAGGATAATTCTTCCAACAATAAATAGAAGAGATTTTTAAAGAAAAAATCATACAGATCATTCTTTATTATAAGCTAACACATTGCAGTTATTTTCCTTCAATGTGTTAGCTTATAACACTTATTACAGATAAAAATAAGTCATACTAGTTGTACTAAAAGTGTATTATTCCTTTCAGTTTATCATTCTCTTTTAAATAACATTTTTATTAAAAATTTTATAATGCTTCCTTCCATCTAATTTTCTCCTACATTCAGTTTGCAAGGATGAATTATTCAATGTTTCTTCCAGAGTTCTAAGGTGCTGAATACCACCCAAGTGTTAATTAATGATTATTATTAGCTGTATGTCATTTGCACTGTCTGGAAATTTCAGCTTTAGCAAGCAATGCTTAATGCATTGCAATCATGTATGCTACTGTGCCCACAAGAAAGGAATAGCTTTAAAATCAGGAAAGTGTGATGAGATAGAACAGATTTTTTTTGTCCACAAGTAGCATTTTATTCCCTTTAAATAACAATAAAATAACACCGCAGAAAATGTTTAAATCATGAAGACTGATAGACTGATCAATCTTCAGTAAAGAAAAATATGGAAATACAGTGCAGAAATGCAAAGTCCTTGGATTGCTAGAAATGAATTAAATGGAATAATTTCACATTATTGGTCATAAAGAAACTGTCTTATATTTATTAATATGAAAAGTTATGGGGAAATAGTCAACTTCATTTAATCTCTACCATTATATATAAAGCAATTATCTAGAAAATAATAATATATTTCTTTTGGAATACCTTTATAATAGTCACCAGGTAAATAACTATTAATTTTTTTTGTTAAATATTCACCCACATATATTAATATTTTTACATTCAGTTCATGGTATATCTTATTTATTAATTTTAGTTAATTTATTTCTTGCTAGTCCTCCTGGACCAGTACACTATTCCATTTCCTGTTTTTGCACACAACACAATCCTTTAAGTTAGGTTGAATTGAAAGATTATTTTGTAGCTGAGGAAGCCCCAATTGCCCTATTTAATTTGGGTGAAAATATTAGTAAATAATATACAGAAGATCTCCAAAACAAACAAAACATTCTGATCATAAGCCAATAAATAGAATTGTGAGAAGAAAAGCTGATAGCTAACTTTATTTAATTTTTTATACATCATGTTTTCCCCAAAATAGGACATGTCCCGAAAAGAAGGCCAAGCCTGATTTTTGGGGTGAACCTAAATATACACCCTCCCCCAAAATAAGCCCCCCTCTCTCTCTCACACACAGGTCCCTCACCCCCAAAACCCTCCCAAGGCAGCCACATCCATGCAAACTCCTGCACCCCTGCCCCTTTTGCCACCTGCGACACTGACTGTAGACCTCAAGCGCCTGTTCCTGTGCCATGGTGGCAGCCTGGCCACTCTCACCACCGTGCCCAGGCACTGTGTCTGCATAGCCTGCGCTACCGGTGCCTGCCACAGCAGCCCCAGCACAAACATGGACTCCCTGAGGCTTCCTTTGCAGGGCGGCCACCGGTGGCCAAGCTCTTGCTGCCGGGTACCTGGAAAGAGTAAACTCGACCTGTGGGCTCACCGGTGGGTGCTCCGGTCAGTCAGTGCTCAGGCAATCGGAACGGAGAGGAGCAGGGGGGGAAGGGGAAGCTTCAGGCCACCGCCACCATAGAGTGGGAAGCACACTCCCAGAGCATCTGCTGCCCTGGCTGGGGTTGGAAGCCGCAGAGGCAGAGTTTGGGGGAGAGAAAGAAAGACTTCTGTTCCTTCTGCTTTTGGCTGCATGCAAGGAAGCAGCAGAAGTCTTTCTCTCCCCCAAACTCTGCCTGTGCGGCTTCCAAATCCCAGCCAGGGCACTCTGTGGTGACAGCTGGAGCTGGAGCCTGTAGGGAGAGCTGACCCAGGCCGTGGCTTCTGCACAGGTGCTGGTGGTGGGTGCTGGCGGCATCGGCTATGAGCTCCTCAAGGACCTGGTGCTCACTGGCTTCACCCACATTGATGTGGTGAGGCCTGGGAGATGCGTGAGTGGGGGGGTGGGGACAGGCACTCGTGCAGCTTGGAGCCTTTGGGCCACTTGCATTCTACACCCCCTCCATGGGAGGGGCTTAATGGCAGCATGCAAAGGGAGCCTCTCTCTGCTGGACTCCCGACTGTGAGTGCACAGACCATCTGGGTCTCCTGCACCCCCAAAATAATAAGGCCCCCCCCCAATAATAAGGCCAAGCCCTTGTTTCGGGGTTCAAAAGAAAATAAGATCCTGTCTTATTTTTGGGGTAACACGGTATGTAAATCTACCTACCTACCTACCTACCTGGCTATGATATTGTGATGTCAATATATATCTGAGACCTTCCAGGACGAACAAGATAATGACCAAGTATAACATTTTAATTTTACTACTTGGGAATTCTTGTTTGCAACTTTCAAGTATGATCTCAACTTAATCTCGTTGATCCTGAAGAACTGAAATTGATAGTTAAGTCTGAGATGAAGCCTGATTGATGATACAGCCTTCTGAGCTGTCTATAAATGTCTGTCTGAATATCATCTTGCATCTCCTAGTGAGGCTGGAAGCTGCCAGGTGAAGAACCAAAGGACCATTATTTGCAGTTATAGTGCCATAGCTATATAATAAATGCAGTTACAGTGAATGGTCCAATAAAACTGGCATCCAGCTTCTTTGTGGAGTACATAGAGGAGGAAAAATTGATAGAAAGTTAGACATGATTTCACACAGTTTCTTGACTATTATGGTCAGCACAGGACATGTTAGATCCAGTTGAACAGCATCAAGTTTCTGAGGAAACTAGAAATCTCTGAAATGAGGAAAGGGTGAGATGCATTTGGCAACAGATGTGACTGGTGGAAGTAGGTGGCCTGAAACTGTCCTGTTTCAAGTTTCAAACACACACGCTGTTGCTAGGAGACAGTGAGCAAGTTAACTCAAGGCAAAGTAAATAAACAGCAGGCAGGCAATAAGAACATAAATCAGAGTCTCGGGAGATAAGGTTTGCTTGACCATATTTCACTTTCCAAAGGAATGCACAGAAGAATAGTTTAAGTCTAGTCTGGAGTCCAAAGAACTGAGTAAGATTTGTTAGTCCAAGGTCAGAGTTGGGTTTTTTCACACAAATAGAAGACAACAATATACAAGACACGGAATATCAGATGGCTGTTTTCAACAAACAAGCAAACAGGTTATTAAATAAAACTTCAGTTACCTATTTTCAATTAAGTCAAGCACACCATTGCTTGGTGCTGTGTCTCGTTCAGCATTGCTCTGCAGTCCATTCCATTTACCAAGTCTGGAACTTGAACATGGCACATCATTACCTGGTTGCTTCAGCTGTTCTGAAGCTGTGCTTGATCAGCCTCATGTATTCATGGTTTGGTGTCTTTTGAAGCTGGCATTTCACTGCATCAACCAGAACAGATTCATTGCTTCAGCCAGAGCAGACTCAAGAGTTGTCTGAATCCTCAGCCCAGACAGAAAAAGCAATACCAGAGTGGATGTATGAACTAGTTATTAAAAATGGATTCATTCATATGTAAAATATCTAGCCCTGTGATGGCGAACCTATGGCACGGGTGCCACAGGTGGCATGCGGAACCATATTGGTGGGCACGTGAGCTGAGCTCTGGCACACATGCGTGCACCGGCCAGCTGATTTTTGGGTCTTCTGGGCCCACTGGAAGTCAGCAAACAGGCCATTTCTGGCCTCTGGAGG
>JANHZT010005297.1:51657-68976 GCA_032468215.1 Stegonotus admiraltiensis
TTAATGTCCGATATGCAGTGCGGGTTCCAGGCAGATGAGCTGTATTCGAGAATTGGTCTAGCAAATGTTTTGTATGCTCTGGTTAGTTGTGTAATATTACCGGAGAAGACGATTAGGCAAGATTAGGTTCACAACCCTTAATGTCTTTTTGGTGATGTTATAGTGGGCTTTGGGACTTAGATCATTTGATATGATCCAAGGTCCTTAACAGAGTGAGGGTCATCTACAAGGTCATGTCCACTTAGCTTGTATTTTGTGTTTGGATTCCTTTTGCCAATGTAAATCATAATTTACAATGTAAATTATGATAGGTAAATGTAAATTTACTAATCATGGTAAAGGCTACCTAGATGTGGTCAGGGTAAGACCACTGTGACCCCATCAAGGGGGAGAATCCCTGTTTTTTTGAGAATGCTTTAATCTCCACATAAGGAGATTGAAGCACCATTCCCAATTATTTTTTAAAAATAAAACACTGCTTGACATCCTGCATACTTGTCAGCATCTTAATTTCCATTTATACTCTTTCTTTTAAATATAAAACAGGAAGAGAAAAAATGGAATTATTATGAGTCGCAATTATAAGAACCTTGTTTTATATTATCTACATAGTAATCTCTACACAAATTTGTTTTCCACAGAGTTACACTGCAGTGACATTTCCATTTAATCCTACTTTTGCACACTCCAGGAACTTTATATTAATTGCTTTTGATTTCCTAAACATTTTAAACGCAAGGATATTGCAAAACAAATTCTATTGGCAGTTGACTATTATTTCCACTATAACGGTGACTCATCTGCCCTTTTTATCCAGCAGATTGTAATAATAGAGCATTAAAAAAAAGTACTTTCAAGAAACAGTCTCTTTGCTAAGGACTTAAAATAAGCATTATTAGTTAGGGTTACCAGATCTGGGCTACAAAAATCCAAAGAATGAATAGATGACAAAAAGTTGTAGAAAACTCTGCTCTCATTGATGAGCTTATCCATCATCACCATCATCATCCAAATTTTGCAGCCCATGTCTGTTAGCCAGTTTAGGTGAAATATATTGCTATGATTGGTTCATTATTATTAATTGAGAAATTGTTCATTGATATTTCATTGCAATTATTTAAATAAAACTTCATTCTCAGGGTGAAATAATCTGATTAGCATGTCAGTAGCAGAGTTAAAAAATACGGACAGTGAATTCCGGAAGGAATAAAACATAAGTTTCACCTTATTAATGAATTGTAATATGTCATTTTAAATTGAATAAAAATTGAAGCTGAAGGAGAAATGGAATTTGATGAGAAAAGAGTATATGAAGGACTCTCCCCCTAGGTGGCTGCTGAATGGCAGGAACTTTTCTTTCTCCTGCTGACAATCTTCTGATTTTGCTGCCAAAGCTGGTTTTTTGGCAATGCTGCTCCCTGGAATTGAATGGGAGCACATAGGAATGATCCAAGATGGCTTGTGGATAACCGTGGACCCACCTGGGAAGAGAAATCTTGTAGATTGCAGTTCCTCACTGGGAGCGGCTGGAAAATTGCATCATCCATCTTTTTTCTTGGCAGTTTGTTTTCTTAAGGATGCCTGGGTTTTAACTACACTTTTTGAAGTTTATTTTTTTACTTTGCTTTTTATTTCCAAAAGTTGACTGGCTGGTTGAATGCTGATTTATTTTAACCCCTTGTTGGACTTTATCTTTTTTTCCCGTCTCTTATCTCTGATCTATTTTATTGTTTTGAATAATTTTGAATAACTGCTTTTCCATAAGGAAATCATGACATCTTCCTGGGTAGTGAAAATGTTTTCACTTGATTTACATCTATATTGGCCTTTTGCTACAGGGATTTTGCACTTTTTTAATTTGCAAAAAGTTTGGGGCATATTTTTTAATTTTTCTTTTAATTTTGGATCAAAATATCTAGAAAATATCTTCCCTGCTTCTTTATTTTTCACTCTGAGGAATAATTATTTCAAGTTCTTTGTTTCCTGTCTCTGAAGAATTCTCCTATCTAGCATTGTCAAGTTACACAGAGCAACAATGTATCCGATTACAGACAAAGAAATGTGGCTGGCATCTGAAAAAATCCATTTGGTAAGATAACATCACTAGTTGAAAGTTTTTTTTTTAAAAAAACAGTCTGACAAAATGATAATGGTTATGAAAAAATGTCAAATGCAAGTAACTCAGATAAACCAGATTCACAAAAGAAATTTGATTTGAAAGTAATACATTTGGAGGAGACTGAAAGAAATATGGATTTTACAGATTTAGAAGTAGTCAACCTGGTCCCTACCGCCCACTAGTGGGCATTCCAGCTTTCAGGATGGGCGGTAGGGGTTTTGTCCCTACTTTATAAATCACCATTACTGTGGAACTGGTGGGTGGTTAGAAAATTTTACTACTAACAGAGATACAAAAGTGGGCGATAGGTATAAAAAGGTTGACTACCCCTGGGATACACCTTCCTGAAGTTCAATCCTGCATTCCTTACAACAGCAGAAAACACTGAAGGTGTATGTTTTCTATGATAAATTGGTTTCCTCTAAGAGGATTGAAGGAGAGTGTGGAATGGAATTATCATACTTAACTGGAAAACAATTTTATCTGGACTTTAGGGAAGATAAATCAACTTTGGAGAATGGACTTATTGTATTTACTCAGACAACAATTGATAAGAGATGGTATTAAGAAACAAACGTGGCTATTTGATCCAAGACTTTTAATACTTTTAATTGGGTTTTTAACTTTTGTAGGGTTCTTTTTATTTTGGCTGTTCACCGCCCTGAGTCCTGTCGGAGAAGGGCGGTATATAAATTGAATTAATAAATAAATAAATAAATAAGACTAACTAATGTTAACTGTTGGGACTATTTGGAATAGATAAGAAACTGTGGTAGATTTTCTTTGAATTGCTTACAATAACAGTTCGTTAACAGATGGTTTTGAAATTTCAATCTTGCCTTTTTTAATATTGTTCTACCTGTTAACTATTTTGTCATTAATATAGTAAATAGGGGACAGGTTAATAATCTGCGAATAGAATTAGCAGTTTAAAATTTTTGGGAGCCTGTTTCGCAAAGGGTGGGAATTAATATCTTTGCAATATATTTATCAGTATTCAACTAGGGGGAATAATATGCCTATATGTGTTAGTGTTTTTTAGTGCACTTTTAAAATATTATGTTTATTTTGTAGTGTGTTTTTTTTGTTTGTTTCTGTTAAATATTTTGGAGTTTGTATTTTAACTTTTTTTTTTGAATAAAATAAAAACAGACAAAAAAGAAAAGAGATATGAAAAAATGAGAACAAAGAAGTATATAGATCAAGGGTAAGCAACTTGGCATCCTTCAGAAGTTATCAACTACAAATCCAACAAACCCTCAGGGTAAACAGATCTGAATTCTATAATTCCAGACTGTTATTAGATGACTGCATAGAGAGTTTTCTAGTTCTTCTCTGGATTTTTCTATCCACATCTGATAGCCTGAATGGTTAAACAGAATGGTCAACAGTCAGAGATTGTAATTCAAAATATCTGCGTGCAATCATATTGTGTCTTTCTGCATAAGGGAGTAAAGACATCTAAAGATAAGTAAAATGTTAAGCAAGATGATACAAAGCAGGCTACTTCAGTCAGGTAAACTATACCTCCTAAACCATGGTTGTCAAACTTGCGGCGTCACGTTGCCATCATGTGACATTTTGTGATGTTTTTCCCCTTCACTGAGCTGGAGTAGGCGTGGCCTGCACATGACGCATCTGGCCTTCAGGCTGCCATTTTGACAACCCCTGTCCTAAACTATATATACATAGTCCTCATTCAGCAACTACTCGTTCAGTGACAATTCAAAGTACAATGGCACTGAACAAGGGGATTTACAAGCTTTACTCACAGTTTGTGGCCATTGCCACAGTCAGGTAATTGCAATTTGGCAACTGGCTTGTAGTTCCGATAGTCGCAGCATCCTGCAGTAATGTGATCACCAGTTGCAATCTTCAGTACCAGCTTCCAATAAGCAAAATCAATGAGGAAGTCGGCAGGAGATCACAAATGGCAATCACATGACTAGGATGCTACAACTGTGCAGGATTGTACATTCTATTGAAGCAACTAGGGCTGCTAGTTAGTGTGGCCATTTGACATTGCGCTTTATGGCTGTTACATTTAGTGAAGAAGTTGCCACTCATAATTACCATGGTTAAATGAAGACTTACTGTTCTTGTACATGTAAAATTTCCATTACCAATGTATCTGGAGAATGTCCTTAGGGATAGTGGGGTTTAATTGTTCTTTTCTCATACTGAAACAGGTTTATTAATGGAAATGTTACACAGGAGAAAGGGAAAATAATCTGTATGGTGATGGTGTATTTCGATGAGGAGGTAATTAATAGGAAACAGTGTTCATTCAAAAATTTTAAAGATTTAGGGACCACAAATATGACAGAAATTAATTTGTAGATGAATTAAAATATAAAGTTATTCACACAATTTACTGGAATGTATTCTCTTATCATCTTACTATGATCATCACTATAAATAACTTTTTTTTAAAAAAATACAGTCTATCATTAGTGTAATGGTACCCTCAGGTATTTGAAATTAATTGGTTTAGGCTAGATCCAGTTTAAGTTATAACTTAAATACATGGAAATTGTGCCAATCAATAGCTGCTCAGGAGTCCAATCATGTAACATCTAAACATGATTAGAGAATCATAGGCGTGGATAAACCATCTCATGTCGTGTTGATTTCCACCTTCATTTGTGTGATAGATGTAATATGCAAATTGGCCTGTTGGCATTTGGCTAGCCATTGTTACCAACAGATGCCAATTTAAACTACTGCAATTCTTGTGTAGGTTTTGAGTCACTGCATTACTAATCTAGCACATTGTATCTGGCAGATGGGAATGAATATAACCAGGAAGTCCCAGTCATTTTAAAGCATCATTCAAGAGTGACTGTTTGAGACAGAATAGAACAAAGTATAGCAAAAAGCATTCATTCTCTGTGAAAGTAGGCTGTATCAATCAGGGCTGGAAATGTGTAGTTTCCACTTTGTGAGAAGTTTAATTAAAAATTGACTTCTGCTGGGCTTTATAATCTGAAATACCAAGAGTCTGCATTAATGTTATGTTTGAAAAGTATCCCCACTCAAGATCTTCTGCTGTCATGAACAATTAATGTCCTAGCAGCTTTGGAGGTACGTGGATCTGGGGTCAATATTTTACCATGCTAAAAAACTGAAAAGCAACAGAGCCACAAAGAGGATGATACATAGAGTTGTTGTAGTGGCAGCTTGATCGGGAAATCTTCCCTCCTCATAATAAAGTTTGCTTTCCTTGAAGGTTTTTATGACAACTGTAAAAAATTTCCACAGGTCAAATTGGTTGCTAACAACCATTTAATAATTTGATTTCCTGGTTATTTGATTATTTAAGACACAGATTTTATCCCTGTAATTGCACTTTGTTAGGGACACATGTACTCCAAATATATTGAATTGTGTATGGCAATTTTCTTCAAATTGTGGCCTCTAGACGACCGTTAACTGGGAATTATGAGAGTTACAGTCTAATATATCTGTAATTTCTGCCCAGCTTTTGTAGTGGTTGGAAGCCAAATAGGATAGGAATTGGTTACTGCTTTGATGGGACTTCCAGTAGGCTGTAGGCTAAAAGAGCTGAATCTCAGAGAAAGTAATGGCAAATGATTTTCATAATGTTGCAAAGAAACCTGTATGCACAAATCCATAAAGTCAGTAGAAGTCAAGATTCTTTCAAAGGTCTTTACATCTGAAGAAAGTCAAGTTGGAACAGAATACTGTTAGATAATTTATGACCCTCAGCTATATTTTGATGTTTTATGTTTCCTCTTCTTTAAATGGCATTTGAAAGTGATGCTGTTCCTTTAGCTCAGGAGGCCCTAGACTTCGCTACAAAGTACCACTCTGCCAAAACTGTTATATTGGGAAAAGCAGATATAAGAATGATTCATAAGCCATTTCCTCTGCTTCATTCACCGTGTGCAAAGTCCACAAGAACAATGTATTTATTAGGAATCTAGCAGACCATAATCTGCTGGGCCTCTTAGATCATAATTGCAGAAGCTTTTGATTTATTGCTTTTTCAGGGGTAGTCATCAGCTCCAATAGTTGATAGTCTACCATTATAATGGCAAGTTTTAGTATTATTAATTCCTCCTAGGATTTAATTACCATACCAGATTGTATGCCAGGTGTTTGGGATTACAGTTTTCAGGAAATCTGGCCAACCCAGTTATGGAATATTCAGAATATCTGGAAAAGTGACTTCTCCAGTTATAAACACATGAGAACCAATTAAAATAAAAAAATTGTTTGGGGACTTTAGCTGATGAGAAAGAAATGTGTCCTGGTCTATTCCTATGAGTCTTGTTTCACATTGAACAAAGTCACTGGTCTTGATTTCAAAATGGTTAACTGAGTAATAACAGTGAACCTACTTACCAGGTTGATGGAGAGGTGGCTGTACAGATGCATCCCTGTCCAGGAAATGCAACAAAGTGAAATCTTGCTTAGTGGCTAGGCATTACACAACACAGTTTAGTTTCAGTCCAAAATCAAGCCATAGGAAAAATGAAGCATAGGTACGTGGAAATGAGCCAGGATAACAATAAAGAGGCAAATGTGATCCACGAAGAGATGAAAAGCAAAACAGGAAGCAGAGATAAAGTACTGAATATCCAAAGTTGGTGAGTTATTCTCAACAATGCGGTAATCACTGACAATTACTCTTAAGAGGCCAGGTGCAGATTTGGTTCACTGGTGGGCATTGGTGGTTTTGCTTCTCAGAGAGCCACGGAGAGTACCTCTGCTCCAAAGCTACTGATGTGTCCTAGGGCTGGGCACCTTGAAAAAATTTGGGCCTTATCACCCAATTGTTTCCACACCTGCTCTGGCTGAATTTCTATTGAGTCAGACTTAGGAAATTGATGGTCTGCCACATCCTGATACTGACAACATGATGCATCTAGTCTCTTAGCCTCTGAGACAGAGGAATCCATGACACTGGAGCCTTTAAAAGATCTTATTTTCTACTTTGTATTAGAAGCACTGAAGCAGGTTAGTGGAAGGCATGGCAACAGTAGACGTTTGAAATGGGGCAGTTTTAGAAAGAGCATAATGCAAAGCATGGGAGTTCTCATTGTACTTCATTCAATTGTAGCATGTGATACGTGCTGAAGAAAGAAGCATGCTTACCATAAAGCCAATAAGCTGCAACTGTGCTGCTCACAAGGTTTCTCTATCAAACGTCAGTGGCTGTCACTGTTCCTTATGATCATGCACTGTTGAATTAGTATAATGTAGTTAGTTCAGGTCATTCAATAGATTAACTCCTCTGCCAGATGTACAATGCAGACATTCTGTCAAAAGGATGTTTGAGCGAGTAGTTGCTCCGTGTGTGGATCTCATATGCTTGCCTAGTCATCCTGAACTCTTTCATTTTATCTTGTCATTCATTTGGCTCTGGATGTTTGGATGGCCAGTTGCAAGAATAGACAAGATCATGGTGGCTGGGTTTTCTGAGAGTTAAAATCCTAATCTATTTGGAGGATATCTGGATGGGTGTCAAGTTGTTTTTGCTGCTATCTAAAACTGATAGTTCTTTCCAAACATGATTCTTATGAAGTCTGATTAGACAAGATCTGTTGGAATTGCAAGAATTCTAGCAATTGAAACATTTCCCTTCTAAATATTTCCAAAGTACATTAGGTCAAAGCCTTCTTTATTTTCTTTCTAACTGCATTGTTATGTATCAGTGAAATGTCTGATCTCTTTTTTCCTATTAGAGAATCTTGTAACAGGTTGTTCATGCAAAGGTCTCCTGAATCTTTATGAGTCTGGGAATCACTCAAGATACCACTTCCGGTTTCCAGCAAAAAACGTCCATTGGGGAAAACCAATTATATTTAATGCCTGCCATGTTCACTTAACAACTTAGCAACCACCCCAAAAATTGGTCACGGTCATGTGTTGACCTGCTTAAAACTACCAGAATGTACTATTGTAATTCCAGGCTTAATTATGGTTATAGGTCAAGAACTACCTGTATAGACATACCCGAATGGAGATATAGCCTTCATCAGTTATTTACAGTTTAGTGTCCTTCTGCCTAGTTTAATGTACTGAGGTATAAGATGTATCATTTACCCATCCAAGTTTTTATCTGAATTGTCCAATTCCTTTGATGAATCAATGCAGTTCAAATCGGTGATCTGAATCCATCAATTCATTGAAAGCATGCATGCCCCTTTGCAAAAATCCATTACATTTCCAACTGGATTCAGAAGAACTTAATTTGCGTAATAAAATCAATGTATGGATATGGAAGCAGTAAAAGTCATACTTTTATTAAGATTTACTACTAGAAAAGTTAGACATACTTCAAAGATCTTCCTGGGGGCTGCTTCTGAACAGATACGATAAATATTAAATGCTCTGTGTGCTAGAAGTTTCAGAGGAAAGTTATAAACAGTAAAAGAGAAGGGAGACAATTGCCATAATTTTTGAAAAAACAGTGGAATTTTGGGAAAAAATAAATTTTAATTAAATAATAAGAAGAGCATCTTCTACCTAAAGTCATCATCAGATTCTGTACCAGTTCCAATACTGTGAAACAGTTTCCTGACCATCTCTATTAGTAATGTTTTGGAGCCATTTAAAGACGGAGCCATTTTTATTTTCTGTTTTTATTGTTCATAGTTCTATTTGGGTCATCGTGGTTTACTATTTAATGGAGATTGTACCGTGAATATTTTACTTGATTTTCATTGTCCATGAAACTGCCAAACAGAACTAGTTTGGTGTAATGTTAAGACATCAGGCTAGAAACTGAGAAACTAGTCCCACAGAGCCAGCTCGGTAACTTTGGGCCAGTCTGTCTGTCAGCCCTGGGAAGGAAGCAATGGCAAACCACTTCCAAAATCTTCCCAAGAAAACCACAGGGACTTGTCAACCATATCCTTGGCCTGAATGACTAATGACCACTGAAAGTCATGTTTTATCTAATATACATCCATTGTATTTTCTATTAAAATCTGAGGAAGGGACTTGAGAGTAATCTGAAAGTGCTGAAGTAGTAATAGCCAAATATTTACTAAGCAATCCATTCTTGATTTAGAATTTCTTCACATGGTGGAGGGAGCTCCCTAATTTATATTAATTTAAACTGAGTGAATACCACTCCTGGCTAATACTGCTTGGAATTATGTGCTGTTCTGTTAAAGTGCAGTTGAGTCCTTCTTATTCTGATTATTTTCATGTATAAATTTTCGTGAAGCAGTTAGAGCCCTCTGCTGGTGTTAAATATACCTGGGTTGTTTGCTTTAGAATTTATGACAGCATCAAGGAAGATGTATTTGTCAGTCATGTTTGATGCTTATATGAAATATTTCACTGCTATCAGCCACTTCAAAGAGCTTGTCAAAAGTTGTTACTGCCCCAATAATAATTTGTATTGGAAGAATATTTATTTTTTCATATTGGCCATGTAGAATAACAGCACAAAGCAGTGGAAATACAGAAGCTCTCCAAGCGTGAGAAGAATATCCATCGCTTAAATCTTCCTCATAAAAACCACCATCCAATTAGCATAAATATATAACCCATAATTGAAATCAAAAGCAAAAAAGAAAGGCAAGCAAAAGAATACCAATGCCCACACATTGATCTGTGTGTGTTTAGGGTGTGTGTCAAACAAACCTCTACGAATAAGTTGTTTCATGTTTATTTATTTGATTTCTTCCTGTCACTCAAGGTGGTCTCCATAGCACTACCTCCTGTTTCAAATTTGAAAATCTGTGCCTGAAGATGGACTTCAACCTGATTCTCTGTGGTCATAGGCCAACTTCCTACCAACAATGCCAGATAGACAGGGCCATCACTAAGAAGGTCCACCTTTAGACTCCCATAATTTTCTCATAGGGTAGGGACCTACAGCATCCCCCATCACACACACCCCAGTACCCACAAATAGGCAGACTTTCACAAGAGAAGGAATAATAGGAAACCCTGAACTAAAGGGTTTTCAAGGAATATACAGGCACATGGAATTGGATTTGGAAATCTGTTGGCAATGAATACAGCACCATAGTTGCTTGCTAAGGTGACTCACCTGCCAGCTGCATTCTGAATTAACAGCAGTTTCAAAGACAGTCAAAGATTCAGTAGATTATAGCACTATCATCTTATATTGTAAAAACTCTTAGGTCCCAGAAAGGCCATTCCTGGCATAGTAACTGAAGCTGGCAAAGGCTCCCAGAGTAGTGCCTCCAGTTACTGCTCAAGTAGGACCCAAGTCTAGGAGAACACAAAATTGTAGACCTGCTTTTTGAGGGGAGTGCAATCCTGTTCCAAACTACTTTTAGACCTGGAATAAAACCAAAC
The DNA here is from genome assembly GCA_032468215.1 of Stegonotus admiraltiensis. NCBI lineage: Eukaryota > Metazoa > Chordata > Lepidosauria > Squamata > Colubridae > Stegonotus > Stegonotus admiraltiensis. The sequence goes on from JANHZT010005297.1 coordinate 62,084, forward strand.
TGTTTACATACAAGGATTACCTTCATCTTGTTGGGATTAAATTTAAGCTTGTGTTGTCCCATCTGGTCTCTGAGAGCCTTCAGATACCAAGAGACCTCTTCTACATCTAGTCTGTGTACAGTATATAACCAAGTATATACATGCATATGTGCTGATTAACCCACATCAATCTTTATCGAAGGTTAAAGGTTCTGGACTGTAATTTACAGTGCTGGTCCAGTGCAAATTGGTGGAAGGATGTTTTGAAGCTTTCCAGTCACCTAGAACTGCAGCTTCCCAGTCTAAAAGTTAGAGAAAATGATGAACCTAAAGTCACTTAGGTGGCTTCTGTGCCTAAAAAATCTTGGGTCACCTACATTCTACTTCTGGTGGGTTGCTACCGGTTCGCCCCGGATCTGGTGAACCGATAGCAGTGGCGGGAGGCTCCACCCACCCACCCGGATGTCTCTGCGCATGTGTAGAAGCATTGTGTGTGCACCCATGAACAAACCAGTAGTGGCCAAAATTGAAATCCACTATTGATTCTACTCCAGTACCTAACCATCACACCATACTGCCTCTCATATTCATATAATCTTGAATGAGTGTGTTTCTATATTGTACATGCAGACACACAGACACAGACAGATATTTATGGAGATTCTCAGTCATACAAGTCATGGTTGTCCCAAAGGTGCGAAAGGCAACTGAGCTTTCTTTGTTTTTCCTTGAAGACATTTTGCTTCTCATCCAAGAAGCTTCTTCAATTCTGATTAAATGGTGGAAGAATGGAAGGATTTAGATAAAATTCTCCACTATATGGCACAAAATATGACCACTCTTATTACCATGCTATAGGCTCAAACTTGGACAATAGCTATATGCTATCACATTCATGTTTTCTCTCTTTTGGACATGTTCCAGTCAAAATGCAAGAGCACAAATTTTGAAGTGGAATTGTATCTCAGTATGTCTATTTTTCAGGAAATCTATCTAGGTTGGTAAATCAACCTACTCATAGGGAAGATTTTATCCTCAATGGTTGCCCTCAATTCTTCTCACCTGTTCTTTACTGCTGTAGCTACTTGTGGATTGCTCCTGGTAGCACTATGCTTGTTAAAATATTATTAAATATTAAAATGTTAAAATATTAATAGGACTTTGTAGCCTTGAGAGAGTTAGCAGTTCTTCTGGCAGTTCTTATATGAGGACTCTGTGGTGATCACAGATGTCTCAGAGCAAATTTGAATCAGGAAGAGAAAAAGGTGTTTTTTCCCCCCTGTGCCAATCCCCCTACTTAATCTCTCAATATATCACAGAGGAAAAAAATTATAATATTTGAATTCTTAAGGCCAAACAATTTCTTGCCAACTAACAGCACATCAGAGGAGAATTAATTCAGGAACTAAATTTTGGGAAATAGGTCTTTAACATTCTCTTCACAAAGAATATGAATAGACTAAACTCTATTTTTTTTTAAATTGTTAACAATTTTATTGGGGTGTTTTAAATTTGAGGGGCCAAATCCTGTTTATTTATTTTATTTATTTATTTATTATTAAATTTATATACCACCCTTCTCCCGAAGGACTCAGGGCGGTGTACAGCCAAAAACTAAAAACATAAATATAAACATTAAAAACAGTTTAAAATACATTACACAAATTTGGTCCCCAATAAATTAAAACTTAGACAAACCCATTAAAACCAATTAAAATAAAATGTTAATGTGTTTAATATGTTTTTAAATCATTTTAAATTTTATATGTTTTGTTTTTATCTTTGGCTGTATAAAAATTCAATAAAAATAAATAAATAAATATATTTTTTTATTGGTTATAAAATATTTCCATTCTAACATTATGGATATAACACCATTCAGGATTGTGGGTCTTTAGCTAAAGTGGATACATATGTGCCTATAAAGATTTTTCTCCTAAATATATATACAATGATTGCATAAATGTCTGCACAAAAAAGATGATATCTGGGCAATATTAATGTATGTATTTTCACATAATTTTGCCATACAGAAATATGCAGCTTTGGATCATTTTCTTCAGCAAAATAAATGAATAAATATAATGTTTTTGACTCTTTTACTCAGGTTCTTATTATCTACTTTTAGGCTTTGTGTGAAGAATAGATCAGGATTTGGGTCATATTTATGCAGAAATATTGAAAATTCAAAAAGATTCACAAACATTTAAGCACTATTATGTAGGGAAGGATCCAGTGGTGGGATTCAAATAATTGAACAACTAGATCGCCCAGAGTCAGGTTGGCTGTCATGGGCGGCATGGTCCATCTCCATTCTCCAGCTCTGCTGCACATGTGGGACAAGTCTTCCCTGACGGCCAACCTGACCCTGGGCAAACCGGTTGTTAAATTTCTACCCTTTGCCAAAAGGCTGTTTCCCAGGGTGCTAGTTTGTATGTTGGTCTCGTGGCTGTTTCAGCTTTCTGGACTGCTCCTTTAAGAGCCGAGGTATCCAAGGAATGAGGAGGGAGGGTTACCATAGAGACAAGGAGTTGATGCTCCTGAGAGCTCATGCGGGAAGGTGAAGAATTGGGAAGTGGAGAGAGGGATTTCCCTGTGGAGCTGTGTGCAGGGGGTGTTGGTCAGTCTACGGGCAAAAGTAAGATGGGCGAGGAATTAAATTGGCAGCATGATAGAAACTGGGCCCAATGTAGGGGAGACTGCGGGGTTAGTTTGGCCAAGCAAATTATTACCCCGCCTCGCTATCAAAGTGGATCCTGGGTACTGCGCTGTGCTGGAATGGAAAAACGGACAGTGGAGCGGCTGGCATGAGGGAAGGAGGAGGACAAGGGAAAAGAAATAGGGAAAGAGGCCTTCTCCTTCCCTCACACCAGCCGCTCCATTGCCCGTTTCTCCATTGTAGCACAGTGCAGCACCTAGGATCCACTTTGATAGCGGGGGTGGGTGGGTAATTTAACAACTGGTTCACCTGAATCCCACCACTGGGAGGATCCTACTAAGTCAACTGTGAAGAATAGGTTTAAAACACTATTATTAAAATAGTGGGTTTTGGGGTTTTTCATTTCTTACCTTGCTAATTATCTGATTGGGTAGTACTCTGCTAGAAGGAGGTCTGGCGGGATGGGAGATATTAGGAAATAAGTGGTGTTAACTGGCTGTTACAAAAAAAGAAAAAAGGAGAAACTTGTTTCTTTTCTTGTCTGCAAGTTGTCCAAAGTTCTGGAAGAACACTCTCCTCCCAAAAATACCCATTAAATGCAAGTCAGAAGAGTATAGCCAATAGTGTTAATTTCCATGCATCTTCCTCTAGAGTCGTGATGGCGAACCAATGGCACATGTGCCAGAAGTGGCACACAGAGCCATTTCTCCAGGCATGTGAGCCACTGCCTTATGCTATTCTGGGTTCTGGTGCAGCGGCCAGCTGGTCTTCCCGCATGCGGGAGTGGCGGAAACTGGAAGGACAGCCACATGCTCCCGCTGGATCTTCCAGTTTCCGGTGTGCACATGTGCACAGGGTAGCTGGTTTTCACGCGTGCATGCGTGCCAGGTGGCTGTAAAATCAGGTTGCTGGTGTGCATGCACTTGGTGGAAACCAGAAGATCATCTTCCTGGTGCATGTATGCGCACGGGGCGACTGCTCTTCCGGTTTCTGGCATGCACGTGCACTTCTATTTCAGCACTCGGTGCCAAAAAGGTTCACCAACACTGCTTTAGAGGATTCATTTTCTGGAAAAGTTTCAAGAGACAACAAAGATGACTCTAGCTTCTGTATAAGTGGCCCACTGCAAGTATAAACCTGCTGTTCCAACGTTGACCAAGAGGTCTGAACCAAGCCCATGAAAATAGTGATATTGCTGAGTGGAGAATCAGAATGTTACCTGATGCAAATATTGGAGCCTATGAGAATTTGCTTGGTTATATTGAATGCAGTATAATCTTACAGCTTCTATGATAAAGCTCACCACCCAGAAGCAAGAAATCATCATCTTTTATGGTGCTTTAATTATAGTATATTTTAGCTCAATTATGGTAGCTAGAAATCCAGTTCACTAGTCTTCTGGTTCTGAATGTGTTCATTTTTTTAGTGTAGGTTCTATTGTACTTCAGTATCCATGTAGAGACCACCTAAATGGGAACAATCATGGTAAACATAGGCTGCCCCACATGATATACAACCCTCCTCATACATTAGAACATATTATTGACTCCGTGTTTTTTATTTTGTTTACTTTGTTTTATCATGGTCTGGATTCTGAGATTCTGGATTCTGAGTTTCTTGTCATGGACAGATCACTGTCTTGTAGGTAACATCTAAACAATCTGGCCTATTGACGTTTTATAAGATTGAAAAAGACTATATGGTAATGTGCTGAGTTCATCAAAACAGACTAGATCCATAAGCCTATATGTGATCTCAGAAAATATTCTCTGAGCATTGCACAGCTCTATTGCATATGAAAAGAATCAGAATGTTTATAGATCTACATATTATGAAGTCACAAATCCGTCACTATATCTTAAAAAGCTGTGACAATATTTTGGCTTGTGTTGGTAACTCCCACATCTATTGTACATTATCTTTAAAAAAACTACAAGTTGTTTATGAAAATTATACAAAAGATACAATTTTCTGCCTTTAAATGTGTACAAGAATGGGCTTTTAAGTAATATCCCATCGTTATCCTGCATTTAATCTTTGACAGAGGTGTGGTTATGCAATAATATTCACATTGTTGAGGAATATAAATGATTTCTGTATGTTACAGAATGCTGCCTGCAGTGTTTTATGCATTTATTCAGTATTTTTATTAACAACAGAAACTTGTAGAAATTCAGCTATGAAAATTCAAATGGGATGTTTTTTGGTTTTTTTAAATAGATGAACTATGCAATTTTTAAATGCATCTTCTGTTTGATCATATACAAAAGTTAATGTGTTCTGTTAAAGGCCATGATTCATTCATGATGAATCAGATGGAGCACACATCTCATATATTACACATTGAAATGCATGAACATTGCACTCATGGCACTTACCGTAATTAATTCCTGGAATATAGGATTCCTTACATTAACTACCATTCTAAATGAAATCTTGAGTAAAGGTAACTTTTCTTTCAAGTCAAACAACAGATAGTGCTCCCTTGATCTATGTAAGGAACAGAACAGAAATGCTTAGCATTGCCTTGTTTCAGAATATTTTTTCACCATTCCAGTCTATCCTTCAGCTTTCAACTATTAAGAATTTCTGACCCTGCTTAACTTTTTCAGTATCAGTCAAGATCAGCCAGCTGTTGCAACCTAATTGGGCAAAGATAAAGTTCCTGAAATAAATATGATGTTACTGAGTTATGCATGCAGATAGACAGGGAATTTCTTTATTATCATCATGAACAAGAACAAAAATTCTGAATTAATTCAGACATGTCCAACCTACAGTCTGTGTAGTGCAGCACCACAAGATAATAAAAATATAAAAAATAAAGGAACTTCTAATTTATATAACTAACTGTGTATTTTATATTCAACCCAAGAAAATTCCTCTTCACTCATTGTGGCCCAGGCAAGCCAAAAGCTTGGAAAACCATGAATTAATTCATGGGTTAGTACAATACAACAACTACCAGTAAGGCTATGAATTATAGGCTGAACATTCTGAGTAATTTTCAAATGCAGCCTTCTATGCAATCCATTGTAATAGTCTAATTATGACTTCACTTAAATGTGTTGTACTAGCAGGCCCAAAAGAGCCACAGACTGACTGGCACATTTCTCATGGCTACCTTTGGGGAATTTGTCAGGAATAGAACCACAGTGTTTTCTGTCTAAGAGAGTCTAAAATTATAAATAAACTTCTAAAATGGAGAAGATCCATTTCAGAAAGTAATGGCTACAGTAAGAATGATAGCTTAATCTTAAAATGAATTTCTGGCTTCAGTATTTTGAGCAACGTATATCAAAGATCCCTGCACTTTAAAGATGAAGATGCAATAAAGCAAAAACCCTGCCATCTACTTATTTTAAAAAAATCCTATTCATTCTGCCAACTTTTCAGTGTGGTTTTCACACACCATTGCCTAGTGTTAGTGAATAATTTATAGATGAGTATAATTTCAGCCTGTAATTCAAACTGCTGTGCAATGTCAGGTTTTGTGTAGATCTTTTTGTTAGAAGAAAATATGACTTATAGTTTGCATGTCTTTTCTCTGCCCCCACTACTGAAAAAAAAAAAGACAAAAGCAATATTTTATTCCCACAACGTTTTTCTTCTCTCCAATGCCTGCTCAGTTGTAGACCTATATCAACTTCAGTACAATATGTCAAGTACAGGTGCCAGGCAATAGGGTTATCTTATTTCCACTTGTTCCCTCCAGGTTTGTTTACTTAATCAGAGGAACAACAGCAGTTCTACAGTGAAATGAGCCATTCACTTGCATAAATTAAACAGCATGGGCAGGGGAAAAAAAGATTTATTGTACCTTGTCACACAATTCAGGACTCATTGTGATCTGTTCACAGCACCACTTCATTATCTAGTTGGGATTCTTACAGAATTTCAGCTCATATATTAAACCATGGTATCAGTCAGTTTTTATTCTCAGTCTTAGGAATTGTTAGATCCACTCATATATATTATAATCTGAACTGTGTTTTTGGATATAAATTTGTGTCAGTGCTAAAAAGTGGCTGCATGCTGCTTAGAGCTGTAGTGATCCTTAATCCTTTAATACTGTCTTCAGAAGTTGTGGGTGATCCATCACTGAAGGCTTTTAAAAAGCCACTTGTCTGGAATGGTGTATGTATGTATGTATGTATGTATGTATGTATGTATGTATGTATTTATTATTGAATTTATATACCGCCCTTCTCCCGAAGGACTCAGGGCGGTGTACAGCCAGAATAAAAAACATAAA
>JANHZT010005299.1:0-10098 GCA_032468215.1 Stegonotus admiraltiensis
GGTGAGAAGGTCGGGAGCTGTCCTAAGCTCGGTGGGTAAACCATTCCAGAGGGTCGGTGCTCCCACAGAGAATGCTCCCCCCTGGGGGCCGCCAGCCGACATTGTCTGGCCGCCAGCACCCTGAGGAGGCCCGCTCTGTGAGAGCGAACAGGATGGTGGGAGGCAGGCAGAAGATGATCCCGCAAGTACCCCGGGCCTAAGCCATGTAGTGAACTAAGTCATTCAGTGAACTATGGCTATACCTTCCTTCATTTCATACAAAGTATTCTAAAATTTTCTTTCTTCCTTTTAAACTGCATGCTTCAAGGCCATTGGAACCTAATATCAGGCTTTTAACCCAAACACTTTTGGGATAACAATGACCTGGATGACTGAGAATCTCCATAGATACCAGGCTGTTAAGAATTGTAATGCAATCTACACCCGTTATATTCAACAATTGATGGTCGTGGATGAAGTGTCATGACACTCAAATATTATTTCTATTTATAGTGAGATAGATTTTTGTGAAACTAATAAAAGTAAGCATATTTTGAGGTGCCCAGATAAAGTTTTATTCTTATTTTTGCAGTTATAACAAATTTCCACTACTAAATTCATTAGGAATTGTGTCTCTGACATCAGTGGGAAGGAAGGTCAGGATACTGCAAATGTTTATTTCATATGTAAGTCCATTCTTTCTGACCCTTGATTGCCAACTGAGATAAAATAAAGAACAAGGCATGTAGAGTTCTGGTATTGCATACTAACACTGAAGTGAAGCTTTGTGCTCCATGGATTTTAATGTTCTTAAAAAATGACTTGACTGTATTGTAATAGCACTATTCAGGCATTCCATATGTGATGTTAAATAACACATGGGCAAGGAAGGCACTAACTTGTGTTAGTGGCCCACACACCCATTCTGGTTTCCATATGTACATTGAGGAACCCTGCAGAAGAAACCCTTACCAATCTGGTGAAGCTCCCACATAATTTACATTTTCATGATTCAAAACCACGTAAGGAACTTGCATGTACCAAAAAGGCTTCTCTTTGCAACTGGTCACTTCAAGGGATGAAATATTAGTTGAAGGAATGGGAAATAAATGGAGACATCCCATCTTCTATCTCTTATAGTGAAATAAATACACCTGCTGTTCCCAGGTAAAAAGTTATGTTGATCAACATTTACAAGGAGGCTTGTAACATCTTCTAATTAATGGATTTAACCCTGGGTAAACTTTTGTGGACTAGAGTCTCTTCTTTAAAAGAAGCCATGGTATCCTTAAGAACAGGAGCGCACAAGCTCAAATTGTAAGGTGGCATTTCACCAAACGTTGGGCACAGCTCCCGGAGCCCTTTCTGAAATTAATGCTTCATTGAAAATGTTATTGCGAATGAGAAAAAAAAAATAAAGGCATAAATTAAGTATGATTAAAACAAAGATGTCAGCTATGAAAATCAGACAAAGCCTATGAAAAATAAAGGAACATATAACCAATCCTGCAAGTTCAATATATTTTCCACCAGTTTCTCTATGACTGTTTCCCTATGACTATCATTAAGTGTTATGTCTTATGATCCTTGATGAATGTATCTTTTCTTTTATGTACTCCGAGAGCATATGCACCAAGACAAATCCCTTGTGTATCCAATCACATTTGGCCAATAAAGAATTCTATTCTATTCTATTCTATGACTAAATTATCAGAGTGTGCTATTCAGAAGACGGTAAACAATCTTCAAGGCTTTTTATGAGATATCAACAACAATAACATCACATGACAGAAGGTAATCCGTAAATTCTTTTCAATGCAAATTAGCAATAATACTAGAGAATTTAATTCCTCTGCCTACAAGACATGTACTAATTCAGGGTCACCTCACCCTGGTGTTTGCTGGAGGGCTACTCATTTCTGCCATTAAATGCTACTGCTTGGCAAAGAGAGACACTTTTTTTCCTTTCTGGAGGGCAAGGTTGGAAACTTCTATCTCAACTGTTGCCAAGCATTAGCTCCATCTGGTGCTGATGCCATGGCTTTAATCTCCAACAGCAAAATATTTTATTTACTCAGTGCCTGATAGGTGGTGAAGTAGTAGCCGTTTGTCTTTCTAGTAAATCAAGAGTAGGAAACTTTGTGGCCCATGAAGTCTCCTCTGAGCATGAGGGCTGAAAAGAGAGATCAGTTTCCTGCCCTTTTTAAATGAAAAACATGACAACTGTACGGAAAACTTCAAAACGGACGCTTGCAGCAAAAACTACTTCCAAGCTCTCCTAAATCCCAAGCATTTGATGTATCTTAGTTACTTTGTGGCCTGCCTATTACCAGAAAACATTAACTACAGAACTTGGCTATCAAAGGTTGCCCATTTCCAGCTTTAAAAGCAGTGGAAATTATTTTCTTGTTCACTGGAAGTGCATCAGTTGCTAGCAACCTGCTAGCACAAATTGATAATTTATAGCCTAGAACGGAATAACAGATGTTGGTGCTAGCTTGTTCACAAAATACCAGTCCATGCTACCAAACTTACTGAAGCCAAAGGCTCTATTATATTGAATGTGGCTGGACTGTAAAGATGAGAGACAAGGAGAAGGAAGTAACATTTCAATTTTATCCTGAAATGTGTTAACCCACACAACAATTTTATATACACTATAATTTAACTGACTGGGAATTTATGAACTTCCCCTCCTTCCAATCCCAGTGTAAGTTTTGTCTGGTGTAAACTTGCACAGTGTTATCCAGAATTTGGAATCAGGTTTCGGAAGAAAACACTGGATTTTTAAAGCACATGCTGTGAATACGTCTAGCTAATTCAACATTGAAATGCTGTTTATATATATGGGCTATTTCTGCATTCCTTAGGAATATTACCACCATCCCAAGCCAGTAAAATGTTGCTATTATGATTTCATAATTTCTCCATGAACCCTGACCCCTATGGCCCTGGGTTACAGTTGAAGCATTGCTAAGAAGCTAGAAACTGATTCTATCTTCTTTCTGATACTATGATCTAGAACAAACCTTTGATGACACTTTATAGATTACAGCCTCCTTCGTTCCACTGGATAAAGAAGTCGAGAGCCTTATGCAACTGAAGCTCATGAGTGGAGTAGAAGTATTTCTAGTATTCAACTAGAAGTATGCAAGCAATCTCTCCAGTCTTTCCATTCCTTAATCTACCCAATCTTGAAAATTTTGCTGCTTCCTTGTTAGGGGATTTTTCTTCCATCAATCCTCTAAATCGATGGAGGAAACTGCTGCAGAAGACTTGTTTCATGCTCTCAATAGATGTCATGGTTATAAATACACGGGGGCTCTGCTTCGGAGCCTCTTGTTAACTACTGGAAGTGAACTGATTCCTAATCAATGGATATATTGTATGGATCTTGGCTTTTTCAGATATATTCAATATATTCTTAAGATAGTAAGTACTGGATGGCAGAGTTGGATGATGCTTAGAATTGTTCAAATCTGTTTTCAGATGCTGGTTGGTAGCAAACAGCCTGGACAGTTCCAGTGGATAAATTATTTTGGGGAACCGATGAAGGCAGTATGATGTCGCTGGTTGCTCTCCATCTCTTAACAGTTTTTGTTATTTCTCACCTAACATTATGTCACTCAGAAGTGTTTGGTTACAACTGCCATCACTTTTCATTAGTAAATTATGGTTAAAAATAATTATGGTTAAAATGGTTATATAAAATTTATATAATTGCCAAATGTGACCATCTTAATGAAGTCCTGCTAATACTTCCCTTCTCTGATAGACATACATGGATATGTCTTTGTGGCCATGGTAGCCCCGTTTACAAAACACACCCTCTCCAAAGTATATGCAATCATTACTCTAGTGTCCTTCCATAAGTAATTGAAATCTGCTTTATTTCAGTAACTTGTTGGCTTCAGCTGTTGGACATATGGCATCTCCTATGGGTGTTAACTTGGACAATTGTACTTTTGATGTTATCATTTTTTTTAGTCCTGTATATCACTCAGAGTTCTTCAAGAATGAGGTGAGTTATAAATGTTGTTAATAATAAATATCACAATAATGGCCATGGTCTATCCATGAGCATGCCTAGAGTTCTTTCTGCATTTGCTCTTATATTCCAGATGATTTATTTCAATTATCAACTGCCCAGTGTCTTTAGTCCTTGTTTGTTGCATAAGATTTGCTCAAGTCAGAGCTGAAGAAGCTTCTTGAACAAGAAGCAAAATGTCTTCAAAGAAAAAACAAGGAAGTCCAGTTGCCTCCTGAAAAAGCACCTATGGGATTCCATAGACTATTTGCTCAAGACTAAATTTTAACATGCAGAAAACCACTTTATACTAACCACTGTTAGCTTATCTGGTTGAGGATCCCCTCAATCATTTTCAATGGGACTATTCCCATTTTCCTACCTGTGTATTCCACTGAATCTGAGGCATGCAGTAAATTTAAAGAAAAGCTTGACAAATATATATTGCAGTTTATGGTAGATAATGACTACATGGTAATGACTCTAGAAGCATATTGTACAGGGGCATGTAATGACTCTAGAAGCATATTGTAAAGAATTTTTTACCCCATAATGTGTGTGTGTGTGTGTGTGTGTGTGTGTTTGAACTAATGACTTGAAAAATAGCAAGCTTGATTTATTTGAAGTCTACATAATGTATTTTTAGAGCAATCTAAAAACAATAATGAGAGGTATAAACTGTGCAATTCGTCTATCCATTTATAGGTTTTATGCTAAATTTGAAAAATACATCTAGGCTATCAGATTTGGATTGCAAAAATCCATACACCACTAGACAGGGACAAAAGATACAAAAGACCCAATGCTCTGCTACTTTTTAGCAATCACATCATACTCATTTTAGTAGCCCACATATAATAGCCCTGATATATTCCATATATTTTTAATGAATGTTTGACAAAGACTAGAGATACAGTAGTCTTTTTAAAGGAAGGAAACCCTTGTTGGCTTGGTGATTTTTTGAGCAGCAATTCAAGGTTTTTCAACCTTCCCCGCCAGATGCTACCATGTCTCCCCCCAAAAAAGGCCCTGTCTTATATTTTTTTGAATCACGAAATAAGCGCTTGGCCTTATTTTTGGGGAGGTCTTATTTTGGGGCATGTGGAGGAAACCAGAGGAAATGGTGGGAATCAGCTATGCATGCATTTAAATATTTTCGGGGAGGACTTATTTTCAAGGGGGCTTATTTTAGCGCATGGCTCAAAACCCCGATTGGACTCATTGTCGGGGATGTCTTATTTTAGGGGAAACAGGGTATTTGTATGGTGAATTTGTTCAATTTCATTCTGAAGTAAAAATGCTACTGCTAGCCCAGTCCATGCAGAAGAATTCTAAATTAGTGATGGAATTGTGAGTGTACAAGCTCATTCTAAGTATACAACTTCTTGCAAATTTAATTGTGCATTTACCCTGAAAACCTCAAAAGAACATCTGTACGAATATATATTGCCCTAAAGATAATGTGACTTAGAAGCTGAGCCTGACTTTTGGTGATTGCAGTTTTTTTCCAAGCAGCATTACGAAAGTGGTTAGCTATAGCCTTCTTCCAGGATATTCAACCTCTCAATCTAGCCAACCGCTCTAAAATCCCTACTTGATAAGGGTTATGGAAAGGGTTGGAAGAACATTTACCTGAATCTCTCTTTAAGATATTTGCAAACAATAAGGTTGAGATGTAGGCATGTTCCCCAATTCCACTATAGTTCTAAAATGAAAATCTACATAGATCTTAAATACAGTTTTCATTTAGAAGTCTAACCACACACTATACATTATATATCCATTACACAATATCAATGCTATGATGAATTTCTTGTGTGATATTTAGGCTAGGATACATGTGGGAATCAGAATGCCTGCCTGAAGTGAACCAACAGATCAACAAACAAATATGTTCCACAATCTCCAACTCAACATTGTTACGTATCATGGTCATGTCTATCCACATATTATCCTTATTATCTATCTTTTGGGCTTTTCAGACCTCAGCAGCTTTTTTAAAAAGTAACTTTAAGTACTGTAGTATCTTCTGGTTCTTTTTAGCATTTTAAAGATTTTTTCAGTTCACTCACTGCAGCCATATTTTGTAAAATAAAAATGCACATGAGTAATTCATCATAGCTAGAACTTGCTCATCACTATGAGGTACTTTTTGCTTTGCTTATTCTCTCCTGAACAGCATTTATATCAGTAAGTGAAGGAATATATGAGCCAAAGAAAGTTAGATTTTCTACTATACATGTACCTGTGTTATCAAACTATTCTACTTTAAAATCCAAAGTCCACGCATGCATTAAGCTTGCTTCAGGCAGCAGTGATAGATGATATATCGATGATAGACGATATATCGATGATAGACATAGAGACAGACAGATAGGCAGGCAGGCAGATTTCTATTTCTAACTCTTGTATGTCTCTAAACTCCAATAAAGCAGCTCATTTGCTGGGAAATAAATGACAGACATTTATGGTGAGAACTCATATAATGAAAGTAGGGAAATGATAGTTCTCCATGTTACTAAATGGAAGTTTCCTATAAGTATGACCTACAGCAATGTTTCTCAACCTTGACAGCTTGAAGATGTGTGGACTTCAACTCTCAGAATTCCCCAGCATAGCTGACTGGGGAATTCGGGGAGGTGAAGCCCACACATCTTCAAGCCGCCAAGCTCCAAATGCTGCAATAGTGGTGCCCATACATGTTTGCCCAACATGTGGTAGAACACTCCGTGCCCCTATAGGCCTTACCAGCCACCTGGGGACACCCAGTGGACAACCTACAACCTGTTAGATGTCAAGGTCCTCTTCAAAAACGATGGACGGCCATCATGTCTTAACTATGATAAGTAGGTAACTCATGCAGAGTTTTCACTGCAAAGTTATGATATGTGTATCACTGCTCCCTAGCCTGTAGAGAACCATAGGTTCTTTATTTTTTTGACATAATGTAGGTTTAATGAGCTGGGCGTCTGTAGCTCAAACACTGTATCAGCAATATATGTACTCGATGCCTCATTCAGTCTCTTTCTTTCACATACAGTACATCTGATTTGTGAGTCATAACATAATTGCTGCTGATAGAGATGTCAACAATTACTCAGATTCACTCAAATTAGACACTATATTATCTAGCTGTAGGCCAAGTTCACCCAGCATGTTCTCATAAGCTGAAATGGGACTCAGAATGGGAAACAAAGTCAATATCTGAACATGGTATGCCAATCAAGCTATCATATTAAACTCTAATAAAGCAGCTCGTTTGTTGGGGAATAGCATGAGAAGGGAGGGCAGTCATTCTCCTTTACCAAGTTTGATTTATGGTTAACTTGTGTGAACTCGGCCATTAAATATCTATGACGACAATGATTTATCTGGAAGAGAAAATGTAAGCCTTTTGGGAAACATGTCACAACAGGACAATTCTGCTAACGTCAAACATTTTCAAATGGCATGTCACCAATTGGAAGCACCGGTCAATAGGTAGGTTATTACTGATTGAATCCGAATCCTTTATAGAAACAACCTGTTGTATTTTAACGTGTTGTAGATCCCTGCTGCCCCAGGCATAATCTCACAAGACTGATCCACATTCCTTTCCTTCATATACTGATGGGGAAGCATTTTACAAAACTGGCATTTGTGTTTTGTTGTACTAATCTAATGGATTAGATATACTGGGGGCGGGAGACAGAGGTCAGCAGATAGTAAAAAAAAAACAACTATGTGGAATCAGTGGGTCCTGCTTAACTAGGTCACATAAACATGGTAAATACATTATTTATATCTGCAGGATGCATGGAAAACAGGGTTAATACATAGCAATGAATTATTAAGTTGATTATGTCTATGAATATTCCTTGTTTTGGTAACTGTTACTTGCCTTTAATTTTCTTGACAATATTTAACTGAGCTAAATCATTGTAAGAGGAAATTCTACAGTTTCTAAAAGCAAAGTTCCTAAATCAAATTTTGAAATTCCCCGGGCTTTTAAGGACATGTTTATAATGTTTATAATAATGTCATATGAGTATCCCCACAGGAGTCTCTCCCTCCTTATACCGCATAGTGCAAAGTTTTAAGAAACTTCCTGAGGATCACCCTCCGGCTTTTAGCCAGAAAAAGTTATTTTCCTTCTCTTTCCAGCAACAGTTTCCAGCAACGCGCCTCGAAGTTACAGGTTGCTTTAAGTCGCCTTTCAGCCGCGCGTCCGAAGGCAGGACCGGCAGCCTATTTCTGCGCAGCCTCAATCTCGCTCTTGCAGATCCCACGCTTACAAGATTCTCTCCAAAGCCGATCACGCTGATCCAACCTGACAGCAAGCTCCCCCGCGCTCAAGGAGGGATAGCCCGGCGCCTACTACTTGCAGGACAAACCGGACCGAACCCCGGACACGACTTTACGCTGCAAACCAGCCAAAAACCATTCCCGAAAGCTAGAGCACCTTAGCTGACTTGGGCCTCGGGAAACCTTTCGCAACAGGCAGCAAACAACTAAATACTTCTTAAAGTATTTTCCTATGTAGCAGAGGGTAGCGCCAAAAACTTGTGTTTGCTTGCTCCGGAATAGGGTTAACTGTTGGGTAACCCGCACGACTCCCAGCGTGGCGACATCCCGGTTGCCTTGGGCTTGCGGGCACGTTTAACTTGCATCTGCAACTGTTCGATCCCCTTGGAAAACTCCGCCAATCACCTCCTTTCGGTTTCCTATCCTGAGCTTGTTTTTGCGATTCCTGTTTTTAGAGAGCGCCTCTCTTAGACGCTAAAAATTAAACCCCACGTTCTGCAATGCAACGGACTCTATTAAAAGCTTTAAGATTAACACCTTGGCAGGCCACCTCTGCAGATCTGTCTTAAAATAGCTCCAATGAGATTCCCAGGTAAGCGGGAATTCTCCAGGCTTCTGGTGCTATTTGACACAGATCCCGCTTTGAATTGTAAGGAGGGTACTCTGGGATAAGGGTTGAATGGCCACGCCAGGCTCTACAAATGCCTTATTCCGAAGAAAGTCCCACTGATCTCCCTAAGGAATTTCCTCTGTAAAAGAATCTCGGTCTGGATAATCTCTTTGGTCCGAGGAGGTGGAGGGGTGGTGGTCTTTGCTAACGTTTAGCCTTGCAAGCATTACAGAAGTCAAGGCTGATATGAAACGGGTAGCTTTCTTTCCCGAAGGGGGGCTCATATTTGAAAGAGCGTTCTAACCAGCTCTAGGCTGCCATTGCAACGCCTCTTTCCTCCCAGAGGCGCGGAGCCACCGCTCTCCGTTTAACAACCTCCTAAAATGAAACTCTTCAGCCGTTGCACGCTCTGGCGGGCAGACCGCGACCTTCCCGTCCCACCCCCTCCCGGCAAATTCAAGTCCCCTGTTCCGCCTCACCCTTCCGTCGATGCCATGGTGCCGTGCGAGCCCCCCTCGCTTGTCTTTCTCCAGAAATCTGGGGGCTTCCACAAAGCGCGGCCGCTTTCAGCGGGGAAGATTCAAGGACGCTCCCTTCGGTCTTATCTTTGGGCGTCGGGGACCCCTTGGCGACTCCTGCCGTGTATAATAATCCTCCCGGCTCTGAAAAGCCAGCATCCAAGAAGCTGCGCTCTGTAGAGCAAACCCCCGCTGCTGTTGCTGTTGCTGCTGCCGCCGCCACCTCCACCTCTTCCTCCTCCTCCTCCTCCTCCTTGGCTTGGAGTGAAATTTCTCAACGTCTTCTGGCAGCTTGAATGTCTTGATGGAGAAGGGGAGTGCGAACGAGAGGGGAGGGGGAGCGAGGAAGAGAGAATGGAGGAGAGGGGAGGGGGGAGAATCCAAAAGCCCACAGCCCCCGTCGGGGGAAAAGACTACGATCAATGGGGAAACGACAAGGCTTAAGCAGTGGCAATGCCAGGGCTTTGGGTCTTCGCTTTCTACGCTCACCCGGAGAGCCAGCTGGGATTGTGTGTGTGTGTGAGAGAGAGAGAGAGAGAGAGAGAGAGACTGGACGAAGGGGGGTTGTGTTGTTTATGAAACGCGTTGTGGGGCGGTGGGTGATTTCACATTGCCATGGTGTCGGCTGAGGCTGGATTGGAAGGTTTAACGGTGGATTTGCAGACTCTCCCTCTCTATTT
>JANHZT010005299.1:56733-72351 GCA_032468215.1 Stegonotus admiraltiensis
ACTCGAACTTGCAGTAATTGCAAGCAGCAGATGTTAATAACAGACTTCCAGTCTGTTGAGCCACCAGAGCTCCTTGAGAGTCGGTTTTCACCAGCCTGTACCAATATGATATATCCAATAAAACTAATCTTTGAGGAATCTACCTGCCTCAGAGTTTTGTTTGCTATGGGTGCATTACTTGGAACCCTGACATTAAACCCACTCGGAGGCAGGTAGGTTCCTCAAAGATTAGTTTTATTGCATATATCATATCCAACTTAGAACTCTGACACTTAGTATCATCCTTCAAAGAATGCTTAATGATAAGGTTTAAAAAACTTAACACTTAGAACTGTCATCTTAGAAAAGTTTTCCCAAAACTCCCAGCCAATATGTCAAAGTTCATGTGATCATGAATCAGGAGTTCTAGAGTTGCAATCCAAACTCAGCTGAGGTGGGAAAGATAGTCTTGAAAACATCAGTTTCTTCTTGAGGCTCTGTACGGGCTTTCAGTCCATCAATGAGATCCGAACAATAAACACAGGAAGACGGCCAAGGAAATTGTGTTCCTCCGCTTACACTGACCTTCAACTACTCTCAAGGCTTTTGTACTGGGAAAGATTTCACACAGCGGCGGTTTGTTAAGTTTGTGCTGCTGGAGGTCCCACAGCTCAGGCAAAATTTCTCCCACCCTCTTTGCTCATCATTCAAAGCACATCCCTTCTCATCAACAGTTTCGGGGAGCAGGTGAATGATTTGCCAAAGAGAGCATTTTAAAAGTTTTTCATTTGAGCTGTATACAGTCAAACGAGTCTGCTCTGCATAGATTATCTGAGTAGCACCCACCTTATCTCTCCATAATTGCTGCTAAAAACTGGGGCGGAAATAAAGGGGGGTGGTAGTAGCAGAATACCAAGCGGTTCCCACTGAGAAGAAGAATTGAGAGCTATTAATCCCCCCTTGTATGGAATGTGTTAGTCCCTTGAGGGTGGGAGGCCTTTCTGCAATACATCCCACGTCAAGTCCCATTTCATGGAGTCGACTTTTGTCTTTATATAGACCCTTTAATTAACATAGCCCTCCTTCTAGCAGCTACTGTGATGGTACTGTTTGTACTTTATGTAATAACAAGGGAGGGAAAAATCATGCCCAGCAGATCAAATAGGGACACAATCTAAAGTAGACCGAGCGATAGACTTTGAAGTGGCAGGACAATATTTGAGACCTATTTGAGATTCTTATAGGCCTTCCAGCAGAAAGCCATTGGAGGCCTCCTCTATAGTCCATCTTTGCCCTGTATCCTGTCAACATTATTTTTTCTTTATTATCAATTGTCCATTGCTGTCAATGCCCCAAGACAAATAAGAATGAGTAGAGAGATCCAGCATTCTGAATTCATTCTTGGGTATGGACTTGAAATAACTCAATTCGCTGGCTCGAAAAACCATTTTTGATCTACCTGATTGTTTCAAAGAGCAAAGTATGCCTTAAATTCAGCCTTAAGTGGGAAGCTGAGTACTAGAGTCACTTTTCAATACTTCACTGTGCTATTTTTGACATGGAACTCTCTCACAATTTTTCTCCGTCCAATTTTCATAAAATGGAAGTATTGTGAAAGAAACCAGTTCACCTAAGAGGCCACATAAGAGCACTAAGTATAGATCAATGTAGCGTTGTGATGCATATGTACACATCACACTATTCTCTTGGGGGGTAAGCATCATTAGGCAAAGCACAGAAAAGAGTAAGAAACAGAAAGCCAAATGAATTAAGGCATGAGATGAAGGATAGAAAAGGGAACTACTGTATGGGTAGTTCTAGTTTACCCCTTGCTACCCTTCTGTATTTCTCTTTCTATATAAACCATCCTGTTTCCACCACTGCTCACACTGTCTTTTGTCCCTTAAACTTCTCCCAGCCTCTGTGATGCCTCCATGCTCACTGTTGCTCTCTTTGAATAGAGGAACAATAGCAGCATTCTTCCAGTTATCAAGCTCAGTCACAATCTTCACACATAATTAAAGAAGCACAAACTTTCCATAAGCCAACTGCATTTTAACTTTTTTCCACTTAAGCCATCTACACCTATAGTCTTTCAATGTTTCTACATTTTCACATTGTGCTTTTTGACAGGTAACTACCATTTCTGTATAAATGTCTAAAGTACTTCTTCAAGTATTCACTCACTTTAAGTACCTCCCAAATCATTTCATTATTGTTATAATTCCTTTTATTATCCTGGAGGCTCCTTGCTTGGCTCTCATCATCTACTTCCAAAATAACAATTTATTTCCATCAAAATTACTTTTTTCCCCTGCCTATTGCAATCTTTATTGTTGACTGTTAACTAATTTTGTTCCTACCATCTTTTTCTCTATATATACCTTATAGAATTTTTCTCTCATCCTCATTTTTACAGCAATCATTTCCTTTTTGTATTTATTTAATTTATACAAACCAAAGTCCAATTTTAACCCAAGCAAGCTCATGGAATTCTATATAAGCTACATTGCAGGCCTACAGCATGCCATTGCCCAATGCCAATATCCTACCAACATGCACTGTAATGACATACATAGAACATCACAACCGGTTAAATACTACTTTATTGTTCCATATTTATTATCCCTAAGAATTATCCCCAGAAAAAATGGGTTATTTGTAGATAAAATCAGCAATGGATCAATTTTTACAATTGTAATTGAGCTTGTTTTCATATTAAGATCTCAATATAACGCATTTCAATAGCATTAAAAAGTAAAAAAATATATAAAATCAAGCTATTTTAGTTAAACATATTTCTTACCTGTAATTTCTTCAAAAACTGCATGAAATCCATCAAAATTTTTGGAACCATCTGAATGAAAAAGCACATGAAGGGAGGAGCCAGTGCTTCGTATTGGGAGAGGCCTGTCATTGCCACAGAAGCGTTTAATTAACTTGCTGTCAACACTGTCCCCATCACGGACTTCCACATAATCGTACTGACACATGTAGTCAAACTCTAGACTCAGCATGGCAAACCTTGACCAGAAAGAAAGAGACAGAACAAGAGATAGAGGACAAATTCAGACACCAAAATTATATCTCTGTTCTATTTGTGCTATAGGACTGAATTTCTACTTTGCTTCGCCTGTCTCTCAAAGGTTTTTCACCTTCATTTTTGCAAATTACACAAAACAGGGTTAATAACAAGAAACCACAAGTAGAATTACTACCAACATTCTTTCAAATCTGTAGGAAGCTTCTATCATATGAACAGCCCTCTTCAAGACTTCATCATAATTCAAGAAGACTCATTTTGAGGCTGGTGGAGAATGTAGAGAAATAATCCCAAAGGTACATTTCCAAAAAGCAACTGTAGCTCCTTTGTTTTCCTTGAAGACATTTCACTTCTCATCCAAGATGCTTTCTGGATGAGAAGTGAAACATCTTCAAGGAAAACAAAGGAAGTCCAGTTGCCTTTTGAAAAAGCACCTTTGGGACAACCGTGACTGGATGATTGAGAATCTCCATAGATGCATAGAGAAATAATGACTCAATAGTAAAGAATATGCCTTCATGAACAAATTTCTAGTTCATACATGGAATGATCTTCCATTAATAAAGATGGCCCGAGAGCCAATAAACTGAGAATATATCCTGTTGCATTTATTTTTTAATGTTTTTAAACTGACACAGAAAGACAAAGGCGGGCATTTATTTATTTAGATATTTCGTATTCTGTGATTGAAATTAATAGCTCTGGGGAGGAGCCAGTAAAAATTCATTTGGTGCCAGGTTTGAAATATTAGTCTGATACCTCAACACACCTTTCTCCACCTGTATAAAAGGAAAATTCAGTACATTAAAATCCTACCTTAATTCAACCACAAATCCAGATTTGGCATGTATAATCCACTCGCACTGGGCATTCAGTGGATAGCTCTCCAATAAAATCTGACCCTTGGAAGCTTGGAGAACCTGTCCACACCCTAAAGAGAAAAAGAAGAAAAATCACAGATATTTATAGAAAATTTACTTCAGGAACAATGCCAAAATACAAGTTATTGGTCGTATGTACATGAGAAAATCTTCCCAAATACCTGACTAGTTTACATGACTAAACAACTAAATGAAATATTGAATAAAAGAGACATCAGCAACTGATTAATAATTGGCACAAGTCTTGATATATAACACATCAGATTTAACTGGGGTTGAAAAGAAGAACGTGTGGATAATTGCTGTGATAATACCAAGGAATAGTAGGAGACAAAGAATTGGAGAAGACCACAAGTATCATGATCTGACAATTGAGGTTGAAAGATTATACAGATTACAACCACAATTACAACCCAACTGAGCCCAAAATTTATGTTGCTAAGTGAGAAATTTGTTAAGTGTGTTTTGCTCCATTTTACGACTCTTCTTGCCACATTTGTTAAGCGAATCACTACAATTGTTAAATTAGTATCACGATTATTATGTGAAACTGGGTTCTCCATTGACTTTGCTTGTCAGAAGGTTGCAAAAGCTGATCACATGACCTCGGGACACTGCAACCATCATAAATCTGAGTCGGTTGTCAAGTATCCGAATGTAAATCACATGACCATGAAGATGCTGCGGTCATAAGTCACTTTTTTCAGTCCTGTTGTAACTTTGAATGGTCACCAAGTGAACTGTTGTAAGTCAAGAACTATCTGTATAGCATATAGAGGCCATGGTCCCATTGGTTATCAGCACACTGAATGACATGCCCAAAAATCTTGAAAGGCACTTAGAAAATTTGCACATTATCAATATTTTTATCTGTCCAATTGCAAAAGGTAGCTTTACTTTATATCCTACAATGACACCATTAAACAACATCTGCCTATCTCAGGTCCTTGGGAAGGGCAGAATAGATGGATAAAATTGCCAAAACATCTGGCTGGCTATGCAACCAACCATAATAGCACTTTTCTTGCTTTCCTCAGCAAAAGTAATTGATTACATGAATTTTATGTGGCAAAAATGGCAAAAGGAGTGACACAGGTTTTCTTCAGTCTTAAGTTCTAATACACAAACAAATAAAGAATACAAGGAGCCCAAAGACAGTACAGAATGTAAAACTATTATTTTGGTACTGGTTGGTAATAACTGTTACACAATAGCACTCTTGCTTAACTCCTTCAGATTTCAGAAGGTGTTGATCAGGAGAACTTTTATGGAACCATGGTCATTAAGAAGAACTGGTACCATTCCAAGATGTGTTTACATTGAAACTCTGGGAATTCTTAACACATTTAGAAAACTCCAAGTAAGAGGAGGCTTCTCTAATGAACAGTGATGTGGTTGAATCATCTTCAGTAACATGCCAAATGTCCTATCTCAGTATTTCCTGTATCCTACATGGTTCTACCTTGCTAAGATTTGTCCATTCCTATAAATGCAAATCATTTGCTAGTTTACCCTCAATTGCACTCAGCTATGTAGATTCCAATAAAACACAAAACAACCTCAGAAAGGTCTGTCATAAGTGCTTCATTCCACATCAGGGCTTCTTGGCTCCTGA
Organism: Stegonotus admiraltiensis; assembly: GCA_032468215.1. NCBI lineage: Eukaryota > Metazoa > Chordata > Lepidosauria > Squamata > Colubridae > Stegonotus > Stegonotus admiraltiensis. The sequence goes on from JANHZT010005299.1 coordinate 62,252, forward strand.
TGTGAAAAACTGGAGAATTAATTACATTGCCCCCATGACTGTCATTAGGATGCTGTTGAGATATGCCAGGATCCGCTGGAAACTAATGTAGCTTCCCACACTGGGGAGAGGAAACGTAGCACAGTTGCTGGCTCTCCTCTCAAAACAACCTGAGACAAAGCTGCAGGAAACCTTCTTCAGAAGGATTGACAAGGGTCCTTGAATCACCTCAGAGAACATTCCCTTTTCATTATAAGGGGGCTTTTCTGTTTCCTTTCTTTCTCTTGCCATTGGCAAGAGAGAACTAGTGCAAAGAGATGGTGCCGTGCAAGGAATATTGAATGCACCTTTCTTTGGAGAACAGTACAATTTGAACTTGTGGAACATTTGTGCCAAGGAAGTAGGACTGGCCAACAAAGCAGGTGGTCCAAAGGCTAAAGAGAGAGCCATTCAAAGAATGCTCCAGAGAAACAAGCTTCTATTTGCCACAAACCATTTCTGCATGAAACATATGTACATGGTCAGATCCGATTGTCATTTTTCTGTTTCTAATCCATCCACCAGAGGGATACACGATACTTGCCCATCCTTTGATATTTAATTATCAGCCAGGCAGCTTCAACCAAAACATACTTTTATTTCTAAAGGAAAGAGAGAAAGAGAGAGACAGAAAGAGAGAGAGAGGGAGGGAGACACACACACAGAGAGGGAGACAGAGAGAGAAAGAGATGCACAGAGAGAGACAGAGAGAAACCCACAGAGGGACCGACAGAGAGAGACAGAGACAGAGAGAGAAAGAGACAAACACACAGAGAGAGATTTGGAAAGTTTCAAGAATAATTTAAATGCTGAACATAAATTCTGCCTTGTCTTGAAGGAGGAAGAAGAGGTGCTTAGGAAAGGAAGAGGGCCGGAATCAATTCTGAAAGGCTGTCACAATCATTGTTCCTTTTGTGTCTGGAAAAAAGATGGCAAAACTTTTTGGAACATAATTTTTGTCTGAGGCCACAGAATTAGAGTAAATATACTAAATACACTAACAATAACAAATATTTTTAAATGTAACTTTCTTCTTAAATAGGTGTCCATGAAATCAACCACAAAAGGCAAAACCACAGATTTAAACCTAAATAGTGAAAGAACTTCAGATTTAAATTCTGGCTTCTGAATGCAGTTAAGAGTAGCATAAATTGGAAGAAAAGTATGCCCTAAAATAAATGGTATACTTGGTGAATTATTTAATATTCAAAACAGAGAATAAGATATGAGAGTGCAGTATCCCCTTGATTGTTTAATATGTTTATGGATAATTATGCTTATAGTGACATTAGAGGTTCATTGATTTGTAATGTAAATATGTGTATTTTCATATGTAGAAAACGCCATGTAGTTGACTGAACATCCAATGGATTTGCAGCAAATGTTAAATTGTGAATGCACACAGATCATGGATCTGTGACAGAAAAAACAGAGTGAATGCTGCACATTACTTCTTACTGATGAAGACAGCAAGCAGATAAACAGGCATATCTTGGTACAATGCTTGCAAAATATAGAAAAATGGATAGAAAAAAAATAAGACTATAAATGCTGGTAGAAAGCAGTAGAAACTGGGTAGTACAGATAGTCCTCAGACCATGTGTTTAACAATAGTTCCAAACTGTGTCAACTTCGGAAAAAGTGACTTGTAACCTACCTTCAAAGGTCTACCGACCCTTGCATGGCCTCCCGCATCATATGATTGTAATTTGTATGTTTCAGGTACTCTCGCATTTGCAATGTTGCAGCATCTTGTGATCATACCATATGATTGTGATTTGCAACCTTTCCAGTCAGCTTATGCCAAGCAAAGACATTTGGGGAAGCTGGATTCACTTAACAACCATGGTAATTCATTTAACGACCATGGTAAAATGGTCATAAAATTATTTAATGACTGCATCGCTCGGTAACCAAAATTCCAGCCCCAATTGTGGTTGTAAATTGAGGAATACCTGTAAGTGGGCTGCTGCAACATATAAAAGCTGAACCAAGTAAAAGCTGCTGTATATAAGAGGGTACTTTTTAATGAGTGCTGAGTATGTTAGGTAAAGTCAGCTGAATTTACTGGAAATGGTTTACTTCAGAAGACTGCACAGTAAAACATAGTCCAGCATAAATGGATGATTAAGAAATGCGGATTGAATACAAAAATGAGTGACCAGTCCATTCACTGAATAGGTTGTCCTATAAAAAATGAAGACTGAATTCAAAACAAGCATGCTGGATGGAGAAAATTAAGGAGTTTAAAGAACACAAGATAGTGTAAAAATTGCTATGCCGATATGAGGGAAGCAACAATATTTGCAAAGATAGTTATGGAGAATATTGTGAATTGTATTGATATGGACCGGGTTTAGTTACATTTCCTCTTCGCTTTCCTCCTGCCTTTATGGTGTTTTGCTGACTTAACTCTTTTTTTGCATGTCACAGAAAGTTGCTTACCCCCAAACAAAACAGTAAGTTGGATATTTATACAGCATATGAGTTTAGTATGAGGTACTTAGTATATAGCTAAACCAATTAGCAATGGTGACTTATCATTTTAATTTATTTGTATGTGAAAAATGTTCATGAAAGTTGAAAGTAATAATACAGGATGCAGAACTTGATTTGTATATACTTAATCTGAAGCATGTTACCAGTAACTTTATGACTAATTATAACAGGAACACCACAAGGTATAGTATATACCCGTGATGGCAAACCTATGGCACACGTGCCACAGGTGGCATGCAGAGCCATATTGGTGGGCACATGAGCTCAGCTCCGGTGCACATATGCACATTGGGCAGCTGATTTTCGGGCCTTCTGGGCCCACCAGAAGTAGGGAAAAAGGCTGTTTCCTGACTCCGGAGGACCTGGGAGGAGTGGGGAAGGCCCGTTTTTTGCTCTCCCCAGATTCCAGAGCCTCTCTAGTCGGCAAATGGGCCATTTCCCGACGGCCTCTGGGATGGTGGGGAAGGCCGTTTTCACCCTCCCCAGGCTCCAAGAAAGCCACTGGAGCCTGGGGAAAGAGAAAAACAGGCCTACCGGGCCCACTGTGCCATCATGTCCCAAAAGTGTGGGGAGTGTGGGGGGATAGTGCATGCATGCGCAGTGGGGGCAGGGCACATTGAATTATGGGTGTGGGCATGCCCACGCACGATCCCCCCATGCAACCCCTGCTTTTGGCACACGACAGCAAAAAGGTTAGCCATCACTGGTATATACCAAGGGTGTCAAACTCGATTGTCATGTGACGTATTGCAATGTTTTTGACTTTGCAGAGCTGGGGTGGGTGTGGCCTGCACATGACACATGCAGCCCATGGACTGCCAGTTTGACACCCCTGGCATATATAGTACCAACCCCCCCCCCAAAAACACTAACAAAGCATTTAGGGCTGTAGCTGAACTACTGGATGACCAACTAAGGAGTCTAGCTGTACCTGTCTTCAATACAGCAGTTACAGCATACATACCAGTGTCTGATGGAGACAATTAGTGCATCATTACCAGACCTGAAGGATTACTTTTCCTTACTTACTGAAGGACACATCACCACAGAAAAACAAGAGTCGACAACTAATTGATCTAACACCAGTGCCTGAAACTAGTTTCATGAAAACCGCTTGAGAAACGGAAGCTATTCTAGTGATCAAAGATGAAATTCTCTACATCTTACTGAAAGCTGAAAATAAATGGTTATAGTGAGATGTTAGCCCTGAAAGAATTATGAATGACCTCAAATGTGCAAATACTGCTTTCACAAGATAACATAATAAGACTTATCTACATATAGTTGCTAGCCTCTTTCCTTCTATTTACATTGTTCCTTAACCAATCTCTACCCTCTTCTTCTTTCTTCATTTTCATCCTTTCTGGAAGAAGTGAGGAGAATTTGAGGATACTGGCTGTTTGTGATAGAGACTGATAGATATATGTAAATGAAGATAATTGATTGTGTAAATGTCCCAGATTTACAGGCAATTGACTAATTTTCCCCAGCGTGATCTACTACCAATCTGACCATTCAAATCTTTCTGTAAGGCACATTGCTATTGTACTCATGTTCCACCACCTTGCTGCTCTTCATTTTCTCCTATTTTCCCCATCTTTCCCTGACTTCTGAGGAGAGCAGGATCATAATCAGATGATTTGACCCTAGTCGTTTGTGCTTTGAGTGAGGACTCTGGATTGATTTGTTCTATGAGCCATTTCTTTGTTTTCTTGGCAATCCATGGGCTTCTCGTGAGTCTTCTCCCACATTGATTTTCAAAAGTATCAATGCTTTTTCCATCTTGTTTCTGGAGAATCCAGTTTTTGCTTCCATACAGTGTCACATTGCCTGTCCATTTCTGATCTTTTTAGTTTTAGACACCTCACAACATCTGAATAACTTTTTTAAGACCTCCATTGCTACATTACATTATATACAGACTAGCATTTGGTAAAGTTTAACTTTACATTTTAATTAATAAGCACTACAATTTTATTCACATATAACTGAAATTAAGGTCCACTTAATTCAATGGCATACCTCTTGGCAATTATGTATGGAAAGGAATGCTCTATTCCTGCGGTGCCTTTATTTAAAGAAATTAAGCATTTTACAATATAGGTTTGCAGTGAAAGAATCACAGATATTTATACTCAATCTACTCTTCAGATCAACATATTTCCAAAACTCACAATTCAGTTCAGGGTTTTTTAAAATCAGAACTAATTGCAGTCAGTCAGTATTGCATCCATATTCAAAGGTAGTACATTTAAAATGCTGGAGTGATGAAATTTTGCATATTATCCTTATTAGTCTTTGCACATGCAATGATTTCTCACTAATCTGTAACAAGTTGTCTTAAGAAATAACTAGAATATAATCGTAATTACATTCTTATTTGTCCTGGCAAATCTCATGTGCACCACTTACAGGATAGGTCTTGGTACTACAATCAAGAAAGCAAATAAACAGAAAGAAAAGGATTTCCAGGCCTTGAGATGTGCAAAGAATTGTGCTCCTGAACCAATATATTTTTCTTTGATCATTCAGTCCATATGGTCTAATTTTCTGCAAATGCAAATATAAGGTGTACATATTTTTATCCACAAACCCAGCAATGAATTCAGATTAGGCATAAGGATCTATTTTGCTCAGGAAAAGTATTGTAGTGAAAATTAAAAATCGGGGATACGATTTAAGTGGGTTGTTGATAGCTTTTATTCACCTGTAGTCTTCAAGGAGAGACAGAACATTCATTTGCTAACCGTGCTCTACTTTCCAATTTCCTGACCAAGCAGAAATCAATGAACTGCCTCCTGTAAACTGTAGGATAGCCTAGAACAGGGGTCTCCAATCTTGGCTGGACTTCAACTCCCAGAGTTCCTCAGCCAGCGAATTCTGGGAGTTGAAGTCCACAAATCTTAAAGTGACCAAGGTTGGAGATCTCTGGCCTAGAAAGCCTTCTCCTTCTCTCTGGCAATGGCTGTATTCCACAGAATACTTTGCACTCCGGTTAGAACCCAGCAAACCAGATCTGTGCTGTGCAGATTTGGATAACCATTAGATGGCAGCAAAGGGTTACAGAAAACTAAGCATTGTCCATAACAATCTGCATTTGGGGGCCCTTAGAGCTCTGGGAAATAGAATGGGATCCTGGGAAAAGAATTGGAGAAATACCTTTGGCCTTTAAAGTCACAATAGCTCAGTATGAGATCATTTCCCAACCCATTAAAAATGTCTTTAGCTATATTGTCTTATATTTTCAAATTGAGTGGTCAATGATTATGAAAAGGATTAGGAATTTATCTTTGCTTTGACATTAGCAGCTCATTGCTGGATGAGCTATAAGGATTTTTTTGTTGTTGTTTTCCTTTCCCAGCCAAAGCATCAGCTCTCCTTATGGTGAAGTACATCTCTGACCAATACTTACTCATGCAATCACCTCCATACCACCCTGCTCGGCATTCTGCACAATAAATGCCTTTGATGTAGAAGCTGTCTAGCGATCCTCCCCAAGACCCATTGCGACAGGTCTTACAATTCTCGAAAATCATGCAACCTGAAAGAAAAGGAGGAAAAGTCTTTTAATTACGAACACTTACCTTTGGGTTTCTCCGAGAGGTAGCTGCAAACTATAGCCCATGCAACCAATGTTTTTACTTTGGCTGTATAAAATGGGGCTTGGAGAAATCCTTTCAAGCAAAACACCTCACTAAGCCAAACACACTCAAACATAAAGAGAGAAAATATAAATACAATTATGAGGGCTGGATACAAAAATTACAAACATGAATTTTCCTGTAGTCTACAAAAGGGGTGAAATGCTACCGGTTCGGAACAATTCTCCTGAACCGGTAGTAAAAAATGCTACCAGTTCAGGAGAACCAGTATTTCCAACGATCAGCTGTGCCACATGATTTATATTCACTAGAAAGCAGGAAATCCTACTTTCTAGCGAATCTAAATCGCGCGGCACAGCTGTTCCCCCCCCTTGCTGTTCTACTTACCTTTGCAGGCTTAGAAAAGGCTTCTTAATCCTCCTTTTTCAGCACTGTGCAATAGCGCCTGTGGTGCACATGCGCGCAAAGTGCACATTTAGCATGTAGCATGCATGCGCGCACAAAGCAAACCAGTAGCGAAGTGAACCAGTAGCAAACTTCAGAGCATTTCACCCCGGTCTACAATGACTGAAAAAGCGATGGCATGACACAACACAACTACCATGTTTCATCCTTATACTTTAATGTAAGATGCCCATACTGAAGTCATAGGGTTTGTGTTAGGATGCCACAATGTACATATCTTCACCCGACCTCTCTTCCCATCACTCACAGATGCCTATAGCTATAGCACTCAGACTCTCTCCTATTGATCTCGTCCTCCTTTTCCCGAAAATCCTCTTGTTTAAATGAACATCCTATATTGCTTTCTATCTAGTCAGATCAATCTAAACCAGAATTTTAATTTTAGTAATGCTCCAATGATGGCTCAAAGTTTAGATAGGATTCGGTACTAGTTTCTGCCCTAAAATTTATGAACAAGAGTTCAGAATATATTTTACAAATGACTACTATTCATAGTCATTTGCAAATTTCAACATAAATATATTATTCAACATAATAAAAAGGAGGGCTGTGTATCATTCAAAAATTATTTAGAAGTGGTGCTATGGAACACGTAGAGATGAAAGTGCAGCACTTATTTAAGCCAGTTGCATCGTCTTCTGGCTTCTGTGTGAGCTAATATGTCACTTTAAAGATACAGCTGTTTTAAAGCCTCAACGTTAAAGCTTACAGCAGCTTTAACTTATTTAGGCTCATTTGGAAAATCTAAAAGAGGACATGGTGGTTTTAATGAAATCTTACACCGACAATCCCATTTGGCCTGAAGCACAGCTTCTGAATAAGTTTCAGATCAGGCAGAATCCTATCGATACATATTCTTAGCAGTCTCATAAGCTGCTTCTTCATATCCTTCATCGTCAACTTAATTTTTTTTTCCTCAGCTGAGTTTGCAATCAATAATAATTCTTTTCTATTTTTTTTAAAAAAAGATAGTATGCAAACTAGGCCTTGAAGACTGAATTACAACCTCCATATAGTACTAAAGCCAACTGTAACTTTACTTTTTGGACAGCTTCCAAGCATCCCTGCTAAAATCCTGAAATGTGAGTTTCTATCACTAGAAAAAGGAAAAGGCTAACAACAATATGCATTAACTTTCATCACAGTGAGCATTTATATTGGCATCTATCCAGCTCTAAGGAGGAAAAAACTATTAATCACCAAAATCTGGCAGACAAAACAGGCTGCATGCTCCACCTAGCTACAAGTATAGTTACTGCATGTAAATTAAACTCATACAGTAAATAAAAGGTGGGCACATCAAAGCAATACAGTAAGTCTACATACCTGGGTGAATTAGGCAGGAGTCACACTCATTGTCCTCATTCCTACAACAAGGAATAGTATATCCCACTACTTCTTTCTGTCCAGGACACACACATTTGATCTGATCATATTCACAACACTCCCGACACATGATATTCCATTCAGCCCCTGGACAGTTTTCATTGATCAAAGTGTACTCTGCAGAAAAGCAAGATGACAGTTATATGAGAAAGAAGAATGAACTGTTGGCAGAACATAATCCTTGTAAGTGGAAGTCAAGTGATGTATTATACAGGGACGTTTCCTTTCATTATAAAATTAAGCTGGAGGGGAAAAAGTCTGCCAGGTGGAACAGAGGATCAGGAAGGGCCTACTCAATTCTTTATTACATGTCATTTTCTTCATCAGAACTGTCCATGCTGCACTACCAGTTGAAAATCCCAGAAGAGGGCGGGGTAACGGAATACAGAGCTTTGATTAGGAAAATAACATGAGCTAAAGATAAAGGTAAAGGTTCCCCTCGTACATATGTGCTAGTCGTTCCGGACTCTAGGGGGTGGTGCTCATCTCCGTTTCAAAGCTGAAGAGCTAGCACTGTCCGAAGATGTCTCCATGGTCATGTGGCTGGCATGACTAAACACCAAAGGTGCACGGAATGCTGTTACCTTCCACCAAAGGTGGTCCCTATTTTTCTACTTGCATTTTTTACGTGCTTTCGAACTGCTAGGTTGGCAGAAGCTGGGACAAGTAACGGGAGTTCACCCCGTTATGCGACACTAGGGATTCGAACCGCTGAACTGCCAACCTTTCGATCGACAAGCTCAGAGTCTTAGCCACTGAGCCACTGCGTCCCTTGGACTACTGTTCAGTTAAACTGCCAGCACTTAATGGCTGCAATTTATTTCATAAAAAGAGGCGTTACATTGAAAGATGCAGCCATGGCTCCCTACTGCCACATATTATACGGCTTCATAAAAGAAAGTCATCTTTAATGTATACCACTTCCTAAGAATAAAGACACTGCAAGGGCTTGTTTATTTATTTATTTAGTATGTCTTGAAGGGTTTTTTTTTTCCAAATCAGAAAACAGGTAGACTTTGACTTACAACCTCAAATGGGAGCAGGATTTCTGTTGCTAAGCAAAGCAGTTAAGTGACTCATTCCCGATTTTATGATGGTTTTGGCCATGGTTGTTAAGCAAACTACTGAAGCTGCTAAGTGAATCATGTGGTTATTACGCAAATCTGTCTTCCACCATTGACTTAGCTTGTCAGAAGCATTCAGGAATAAATGGTGATCACATGACTTTGCTGCAAACATTGTAAATAGATGTTGGTTGCCAAACGTCCAAATTTTGATCAAGTAACCAGGGGGATGCTAGGAAGGTCATAAGGGTTAGGACCATTTTTAAGTCACTTTTTTCAATATTGATGTAACTTGGAAAAGTTGTTAAATGAATGGTTGTAAGTTGAGGACTCTGCATTAAATTTCCTTAGAAGTTTTGTATCCTTTTGAATCTTTATTTAATCCAAAGAATTAAAAGAACAAGCTATTCTGAACATTTAAAATATAATAAAACCACAGAACATCCAACCTGTAAATGTTTACCAGGCCAATGAAATAAGAGCAATTTTTCTTGGTTTAGCCACCATATTCACACATTACCAACAACTCAATCACATGGACCTCCGCTCTGTTCAACATCAACATGGAACCTCAGGGGGAGATGAGCCTCAATTCTGAAGTTAAACATCACTTTACAGAACCACACCCAGCTTTGTTGCTCCTCAACGTCCCAAGTTCAAAGGGCCTTCACACTTGCAACTCATCAGAATGCTAGCAACATCTCTTTGCTGCCATGTCTCTATGATATTGCCTTCATTTCTTTTTTGGTCTTTGGGTGAGACAGTCATAAATTGTAGTAGCTGTAGTACCGTTAAAATAATGTTAAAACACTTGCCTCCAGAAGTTGTGAATGCTCCGACACTGGAAGTTTTAAAGGAGAAATGGGACAACCATTTGTCTGAAATGGTATAGGGTTTCCTGCCTGAGGAGGGGTTGGACTAGAAGAACTCCAGGTCTCGTCTCGTCTAGTCTAGTCTAGTCTAGTCTAGTCTTTAGACTAGTCTTTAGACTAGTCTAGTCTAGTCTAGTCTAGTCTAGTCTAGTCTAGTCTAGTCCAGTCCAGTCCAGTCCAGTCCAGTCCAGTCC
>JANHZT010005300.1:63744-81141 GCA_032468215.1 Stegonotus admiraltiensis
CAAAGAAAATACATTGTATGTTTGTATGTGTGTGTCTAAAAAATAAAAAACTTTTTTTTAAAAAAAACCAACCAAAAGAGGTAGGTGTGTCTTATACTCCGGTGCATCTTATACTCCGAAAAATACGGTATGTGATTTGGATGGCTCTGTAGTAGAACTTCTCCATAAATGAATGCCTGCATTTTAATATTTAGAGTTAAAAGTTATTTTTAATGTTTTATATTTTTCTTTGAAAAAAATGTTTGATTTTGTTCATCTCTGAGCTAATTGGTCTTTCTACCAAAAAGTCAAAAAAAGTGCTGGACCTTGTGTGTCACCTTGCACAAAGTAGCACTATTGGGGAAAAAAAGCATTTTTTCAAGCAATATTGTAAATTACACATTACCTTCTGGTGGAATGTTCTGTGGTGTCCTACTTGGCTGTTGCTTTACATAATGCTGTCAGGAAAGGAAACAGCCAAAATCTTTATTATCAATATACATCAAAACAGTTTCCTGCTACTTTATAAACATACTAGATTACAACTGTCATAATTTCCTAGCCAATATGTCTGTTGGCTAAGTATGTGGGAAAAGAAAGATATGGAATAATTTTAGAATATGCACACGCTTTCTATGAGTAATTATTTTAGTCTGTGATTAGCTAATTCTGCATGAGTCTGACTCCGGCCTGAAAAAGTATACTGTCCCATTTTATGGATACTACATTGTTAAATTTGGCTCTTTCTCTGGAGGCTTGGACATCAAGTGCAGCTCTCCACCACTTAAAGCTCACATGTCACCTACAACTCCTCAACTGAGACATCTTACATTTCATTATCCATGCACTAGAGTAACAACTCTTTGAGTCCACTCTAACACATCCTAACATTAACCTTGTTAATGCAATCATAGCTACCAGCTGGAATTGAACAGAGCATTGGAATATCTTTATGATTTTCATGTACTATTGAAAACACTGGTCACTCAAGAGTATCTGCCTCCTATTTTCACATGTTTATCTTCTCTGGGAGATTAAATAGAATAGACCAGTATATCCCAAAGGTGCTTTTTCTTTTCTTTTTAAAAAATTGTCTTACAATATAAAATACAAAAATACAAAAGCAAATAGTAGGGAACAAACGGAAGGGAAAGGGGATAGAGAAAAGTGTAGGAAAGAGGGAGGGAGAACTGTTGACTTCTAACTCCCTCTGATGCAGTAGAATAAGACAGTAACATCAAACCTCAACTTTTTAACTTTTCCATAATAACTAGCCATTTCTATAACAACAAATCTATCTAATCAGTAAAACCCAAAATCAAAGTTTCATTTTTTCCCCCACTTCAAACACAAAGTCCAGAAGCAGTTTCCAAGTAGAAACAAAAGATGTTCTTTTCTTTAATCAAAGCAGTCAATTTAGCCATCTCTGCCAGCTCCATCAACTTTTGCAGCCATTCGTCCACTGTGGGAGTCGAAATGTCCTTCCATGTTTGTGCATAAAGTAGTCTTGCTTTAACATCAAAGTTCCAAAAAAAAATTTCCATTAAGCCCAAAAGAGAAATTTCTGGTTTTATCTTTATATTCACTTTAAGAATTCCACCTTTTTCAATGGGCAATTGGACTTTCTTTGTTTTTCCTTGAAGACCTTTTGCTTCTCATCCAAGAAGTGAACGTCTTCGAGGAAAAACAAAGAAAAAGCACCTTTGGGACAATCATGACCTGGATGGTTGAGAATTCCCATAGACAATACAGAAGGATGTGCTTCAGATTGTATGCCAAACAATTTAAAATCTCTACTGTCCTAGTTAAGCAGGGGGTGGGGGCAGGAATGGCAGTTAATTTAAGAAAGCCCTTTTCCTTCTTTTATATTTGCCAGTATAAATTTGTAAGAGCATTTTTCAGGGCTTTTGTCATGATACTACTGGCAGGAGGAAGATTTCCTTGCCCTCATTCAACTGAAACAATAAATGGTTAGAAGTACAGAAAACATACATCATAAGAAGGAACTAAGCAGGCATGAAGCAGGTTAACACAAACCTTTCTTGGTTCTTTGGCCACTGGTGCACTACTGTAGCTTCTCCCTTCCTCAACTTCATATTGAAGAGTAAAAGATTCAAGGACATCATAAAGATCTTGTGCCTGAAGTGGAGGAGAAATATCACCAAACAAAATGGCGCTGGCACGAATATCTCGGCCATAGAACCTAAAAACAAACAAACAAAAATCCTTTATGTTAGTCCACAAGGTTTTATTTGTTTTTTAAAGAAAAGTTATACTCCGGGCAGGTTACAAAGTTGGGCCGGGGTGGGGGGCGGGTAGATGGGAAACAATACTTCATGTTCCTAGTAAACTGAAGTAAACATTTCATGTTCCTAGTAAACTTTCATTGCATGCTAACTAAATATGAAACCTGCATGTTGCAATAAGTAGGATCTGGGCTGTTGCACTGAGTGTTCAGGTTTGAGCCATGGCCTCTTTCAGGATGTTCCAATATCTGTGCATTTATGATCTACATTAGTTGGAGCCCCTCCCATAAATATACAAAGTCTTGGAAGAATGTACATAAACAAAACCTTCAAACATTTATATGTGTGCCAGAAGCGTACATAAAACAAGATGATCAGTATTTCATGATTAAGTAACCAGGCTTTCTACAAACGATAATCCTTTAGTAATTTCTCCCAACTAAAGCATTTCATGCTGCATTTTGATTACAAACTGGTTTTCTGTGCAATAAATATCTCAAAACTGATCATCGCTGTCATATTATCAATATTCCTTGTCATAAATGCAAAGCTACTTTGAATCTATTCCAGTTCTAATCCAATTTAAAGATGCTGATGGCTGAATTTAACATTTCCTCCTGTTATTTCATATAAACCACATGCAGCATTTTCAAGAGATAATTTTTAAAAACAAATCACTTTTGTTTATAGTATGGTTTTTTTACACCACAGGATGTAAATATTGAACTAAGCACATTGGGCTATTTATTTAAACATACTTGCTGTTGGTTTCTTTTCTTTCAATTAAGCAAGTTCCTTCCAAAGAGACTCCAGCAAATAGGCCTCGAGATTTGCAATATGTATACACAGCAGCAGAGCTCCGCAGTGCCACATCCGCTTCTAGATTTCTAAGAAAGGTACAAAATATTATGAATAGAATAGAATAGAATAGAATAGAATAGAATAGAATAGAATAGAATAGAATAGAATAGACTTTATTGTCACTTTGAATGTACACTAATCAGCATACATTGTTCCATACAGCTCTCAAAGGATCACCACCTCCAATATACACTATATAAACATGACAAAATTAATAAATACAAAATTATGGATATAGCTACATATATAGGACACAGAGAAACAACACAGTCTAGTTCAGATGTATACTTGTACATGGTGAACAAAACGAATCTTGCAACTTTACCAGCCAGATGGCATAGGGGACAAAGCTGTTTCAGAATCTGGTAGTCCTGGTAGAAATACTTCATATTTCTAGTTATATTCATATATATTTTCTATACTTGGGGACTGGTGCTAAAACGTCCTTTCACCTTTCCCCATCCAAACTAGATTGCTGGAAAGTGACAACAATAGCAATAAACTACACCCTCAGTAGATGACAGCACCTCATCAACCTTGGCTTTCTGATCAGCAAGTGGATGGACACCAAAAGGAAATCTCAGCACTTCAGGCTAGATTAGGAAGTTGAAAAGAAGTTCTAAAAGAAGGCAACGCAAAACCACTCTCCTATTGCTATTGTGAAATCTGCACAATCATGGCATTACGTTTATCTGGAATTGAACTCAACTCCTCAACTCAACTCAACTCAAGGAAGCCTTGTTTTTCTAGTAAACTTTTAATTGAATCTTATAATTAGATATAATGGAAGTAGTTAATTGGAAAATCCCTAGTTAAAAGCTAAATCATGGCACTAAAATGCTGAGTCAATAATCCCCAGCAAATGTTAAAAAATGAACTGTTTCGGAGAAGTTTGCCTTAAGTTTACATCTTGCCATTTTCTGTGTTTTTCTATGGGTTTTGACATGATTATTTTTGCTATCATTATTATTCAAATTGGATTTAAGATAATGGTGGTTATTTTAAAAGCTCAGTGGGTGACTGAGAGACTGATTGCAACAGGGCAGAAATATGATTAATAAATAAAATAAACATTATTCTAACTAATATCAACATATTTATTAAACCTTACTGAACTTTTAATTTCACTGTTGCTCAACTTTGTATTGTGTGCCAATTATGCCCTTTCCTGGTTAGGGAGGCTCTCCGCTAGGCCTCATGCTCTGGTCATCTGCTGTTTGGAGCACTGTAATGTGTTCTACATGGGGCTATCCTTGAAAAGTATCCAGAAGCCTCAGCTGGTATAAAATGCAGCCGGGTGGGCAATTTTAAGCACCCAAAGAATGACGCATGTAAAATCTCTGACAAACTTGTCATTGCTTCAAGAAAGGTGGCATGTGAGGCAAATGTGCAAGTATTTTGCAGAATTTTTAGTACTGAAAGATTTGCCTTCAGTGAAATTCTATCCAAGTCATGTTATCACTCCAAAGTAAACCTTGGTATACAAATTATTTCCTTTTAGGTTCCTTCTTAAAATATTTTGTGGTTTCAAAACATATCACAGTCATCTAGTAAAAGAAATACTTCCAAAGATCTGAAAAAAAACAACTACTGTTTGATAACCAAGTCTAGAATTTGTAGAAAGTAAGCAAAAATAAGTCATGTACATCTTTTATTCATTAGATTTTTATCCCGCCTTTATTACTTTATAAGTAACTCAAGGCAAAGAACATACGTAATACTCCTTCCTCCTCCTATTTTCCTCACAATAACAATCCTGTGAGGTGGTTGGGCTGAGAGTGACTGGGCCAAAGTCAAGCAGCCAGCTTTCATGCTTAGGGCAAGACTAGAACATGCAGTCAGCTAGTTTCTAGCCTGGTGCCTCAACCATTACCCCAAATTGACTCTTTTCATATTTTCTTCACTAAAAGTAAAGAAAAAAAGAAAAAAGAAGAGGAAGAGGAAGAGGAAGAGAAGAGAAATATTAATAACATGTACAGATAAAAAGAAGCACTTGATGGGCCTTCAGGTAGTCATTAGTAAGTGATTTGAGTCCAGAGCCTGAAAAGGTTGTAACTGCCTTATTCTGTACCCTTTTGCACGCAAATGTTCTGACATGGAGAAACATTAATTCAGGTGAATTCCCTCAGGCACTGGGAATTGGTACAGGAGCCAGGGAAGTGGCATTACATGTTTTGCCCGAATGACTCTCCAAGCATAACATGAACAGTACAATTTTCAGGAAACAATTAAATAAGGAGCACAGAAAGAGTTTCAGGCACTCTGACTTTACAGGATATTAATGATACTTACCTCCCTAAAGGTCCAATTGCCACCGTGAAATTTCCTCCCAGAGTAAGATTTCCACCTTTTGCAAAAGCTTCAACTGCTCTTTCATGGTTCAATATTATTACAAGATCTGATACCTGATGGCAGCAGTTTGGAGGTGGAATAGGAGAGAAAAAAAGAATTTAATGTTAGTCTTTTTCCAGAACCAAACTATGGGTTGTTGAAAAAATATCTTGGCTTAGTGCTAAAGTAAACAATAAAATGCCTGTTGTTGTTTGTCAAGATACATTTCAGGCACATACAAGACTACTGTACCTATTTTTTTTAATGTTAAGGATATAAGAATTCATGAGATTTCAGCAATCTTGAATTATTTTTTTTGTAATTTTGTAGTGAAATCTCATGCAACCTTGGCAGTTGTGGTTGATATTCTCTGTTATGAATCACAACTGGGGCAATAGGTGAGGAACCTAGGTCAGACTGATCACCTCCAACTCAGTATAATGCAATAACAAAACCACTGTGTGTGAGAGACAGAGGGGTAGCGATTTCTTGAATTCTTTCTCAGTGTGGTTTGATAATTCCCTAGGATCAATGAAGTAACTTAAGTGGCTATCATCTCATTGTAAATTAAAGGAAGACAAACTCTTTATTAGGAACTGAAATATAAACATTCATTCTGAACTTGTCTGAATGTTGTCTTCGCTTGCCTTGATACAACCAGAATGGAATTAAATTTAATTCCCAAACACTGCTGCAGAAAAGCAGCATTTCTTTGAGTGAAAGCGAGTGACTAGATTGACTTTGAAAAGAGCAGAAAAAATCTTGGAGGGGAAGAGAAAAGGAAGAATTATTAGGCTGAGAAGTATGCTTGAGCAAACCTGCTGAAACCCTCATTATTTATCAAACCAGAGATATGCCCTATAATGGTCTATGGTAGATGCAGGATTTGCCACATGACTAGTTAGTTGCTGTGAAACTGTATCATCATCCTATAAACTATATGAATGCTTGAAAAGCCCACACACATCACTTCTAGTGGGATATAGCTGAAGGCTATGTGTCAAAGGCTATTTCCCACCAAGTCAACCTGGATAACCTGACTCAGTAGTAATAACTGTGAGAGAGATCTTGGAGTCCTACTGGACAGTCACTTAAATATGAGCCAGCAGTGTGTTGCAGCTGCCAAAAGAGTCAATGCAATCCTAGGCTGCATTAACAGAGGGATAGAATCAAGATCATATGAAGTGTTCGTATCACTTTATATTGTCCTTGGTAAGACCACACTTGGAAAATTGCATCCAGTTTTGGTCACCACAACATAAAAAAGATGTTGAGAGTGCAACATCATAGAAGGAGTGTAAAGAACAGCAACAAAGATGATAAGGGGGATGGAAGCTAAAACATACGAAGAATGGTTGCAAGAATTGAAAAGGACTAGGGGTAAACTGATAGCAGTGTTCCAACCAATTGAAAATTCAACCAATTCTCCGAAGCACAAAGGCAGGACAAGAAGCAAGGGATAGAAATTAATCAATGGGAGAATCAACCTAGAACTAAGGATAAATTTCCTGCCAATTATAACAATTAATCAGTGAAATGACTTACCTCCAAAAGTTTTTAAGAAGAGATTGGACAACAATTTGTCTAAAATTGTATAGGGTTTCCTGGTTGAGCAGAGGGTTGGACTAGAAGGTCCAATATCCCTTCCTATTCTGTTATTTTATTAGAGACCCTGGCATGGTTCTTCAACTCACAAAAACTTCTGAGTAAGCTTCACTTTCTAATTTTCTAATTTTACAACTCACATAGCTTTTATTTCCTTCCAGAAAACAGTAATGGTGGGAGACTGGATGGATAAAGCATAGCCAGAGGAACAGTTGTGTCATCCCCACCAATTTACTTCAGTTCATTGCTTGGCTTTGATAATTGACAACTGCAAGACAAATGTGGGCAATACAATTTTTTCGAATCAAAACCTCAGCATCCTGTAGCAAAATCAATTAATCATCATATAGAGGTACCCTGCTCCTTTTTTAATCCACAAACTTTGATACATTATTTCCTTATTTTCATCTTGGAATATAATTCTTAAAGAAAGCAGAATACATCTGCATAACTGGATAAATGAATTTGCAAACTACTGGCTATGAAGCCACTATCCACTGTAAATATTGGTTCTTCCAGGGCATAACGTATGTCAGTGCAGAGTAAACTCCCATGAAATTGTTTTGAAAATATAAATAAATATGGAAAGAAAATGAATGTAAAAGCAAAAATATTGTATGCTTGGCTAAGATCTTATTAACACAGAGAGCTAACAACTTAAATCACCTCTGCAAAAAAGAAAAAAAAATGGGATTCCAGAAAATGCAATCTCTCTAACATTATTGGATCATATTAAATCTAGTAAATCTAGTTAAATCTAAATCTAGTTAAAATCCTCTCAGAAAACAACTGCTCCCTTGCATCATAAAGGATGACTTGGTTCACTGTTGCTGTTTTACATATTGCATGACTTTTAAAACATTACCAAATATTTTAGATTGTAATTTACTGGACTCATCTTTTTAGTCATTTTTAGAACTATTCAATGTAACATCACAACTTAATACTCACCTCAATACCTATTTCAAATCCACCACCAAGGCCAGCAATTCCTATGGCAGAAGGAGCAGACCAGCCTATAAAGGTAATTGAGAGAAACCTTGTGACTAGGCTGACTGCTTAATTTTGATACAGTAGAAATCGAAAGATGGTAGAAACAGTTTTCAAGAATGCAGTGATGTTCCAATGAGAACAAGAGAAGAAACAAAGTTTATCTAAGTATGAAAAATAGTAGAAAGCAAAGTCACCTCACCAAAATCCAAAACTTTGTTCCCTATTGCCATCTGTCTGGTAAACTCGCAAGATTCGTTTTCCTCGCCATGTACATGTATACATCCAAACTACACTGTGTTGTTTCTCCATGTCATATAATATATATGGGTATATACATAATTTTGTGTTTGTTTGTTTGTTTGTTTGTTTAGTCATGTTTATGTAGGAAATTTCATTTTAATGTATGTCGATTAGTATACATTCAAAGTGACAATAAAGTTATTCTAAGTTCTAAGTGTAACTCCATATCCACAAAAGAAAGAGACTGTTGTGTCAGGAGTATTTCTGGTAAGGACACAGGAAAGTGTGAAAGTATCAAAGGCAACTAGTTGTGTCCAACAAGGAACATAAAGGTACTAGCTTGGCCAGTGGTGGGTTGCCCCCGGTTCGGAAGACTGTAAAACCGGCAGGAGGCTCTGCCCACTGACCCAGACGTCGTCAAAGTTGAACTACGCATGCACAAAAGCGGGCGCGATGTGAACCGGCAGTAAAGGTAAGTAGAACCCACCCCTGAGCTTGGCATATTTTTTTTTTTGATTTATATGCCGCCCTTCTCCAGAGACTCAGGGCGGCTTACAATGCGTTAAACAATAGCCTTCATACTTTTGTATATGTTATACAAAGTCAGTTTATTGCCCCCACAAACCGGGTCCTCATTTTACCCACCTTTAGAAAGGATGGAAGGTTGAGTTGACCTTGAGCCTGGTGAGAATTGAACTCGCAGTAATTGCAGGCAGCTGGAAGCTAAATTATCCTGCATTAGTCTGCTACGCCACACAGGCTCTTTTATTATGAAAGTAAATGGACACATGGGATGAAAAGATGTAACCATCCTATTAATGCTCTTAAGAGGAAGGACAAGAAAGAGCAGGTACTTAAGGTTTGTCTGGTGTACTAAATTAGAAAAGAAAAATTTACCTCCATTAGGCAGGCGAGCTAGTACTATCCCACTGCCTCCTCGAGCTGTTACCAAAAATCCTGCTTTGATAACGGACAAGATTGCAAGGCCTCTTGCTTTGGCAATTACATGGGCTACAAACAACAATACAATTAAAGATTACATCAGAGGTACTTTAAAAAATATATTAACAAATGAACTTATATAGTCAATACCTGCCCCATTTTCTAGGTAGATGAAACAGGAAATATGACCAGATGAACTAACTCTCGTTATTTCTTTATGGTAAGTTTACATTAACAGAATCTTGCCAAGCCTGAAACTATTTCTCTCCCTCTCTACTTTCCCCTTTACCCAAGAAAACAGGGAGGGTCTCTTCTGAGCCTCTAGCCCTATCCACATTCCTGCTGCAGACTCAGCTGCCTTTTATTTGACAGTCACCTTGGCTGTGTCTCAATGTCCTGTGTAACAGTGTCATTCCCACATACCATTACAATATGCTGCTACTATGCTAACAACCAGTTGCAGACTTCCTGTTAGCAGTGAAGAGACCAACCTCTTTGCTTTTTCATTAGAAAACTGTTAAGAGTTAGAATAGATAGTCTCTACACCAAGGAAAATGGGGTTGAACTGATTCTAAATTGAAAATAATTCGGTTCTGGTAATGGTTTTAACTCCATTCAATTTATCTCAATAAATCTTATTAAACAGAACTCTAAGAGTGCTGGAGGCATGGAGGAATTTTACTTCAGACAGCTACTGAAGTGCCTGAGAAAAGCTGCTTTTCTTTCAGGATCATGGGGCTGCCATAAAAATTCAGGAAAACCTGTCTTTCTTTTCAACAGTTGCAGGTACAGCCAATTCTTTTGCCCCTGTATTCTCTGGATCACCATTCTGCCTTCATATCTAAGGCACTAACACAGCCCTAATAATTACAGCATTCTTGAGAAAGACCTGTCAACTCAATTTAATGATTCCTTGTCATTTTACACCGATTTGGGTTTTCAGTTTATGTAGAGCTGTCTTGATTATTGTAGCTCTTTAGAAACCGGAGAGACTTGGTTCTGATTTAATTGAAAAAATAAGATTTGGATTCAGATTAATTCATTAGAGTATGCCATTAAATTAGTCATTTGTTTGTTTATTTTATATGGCCTGAATCCAATTTAACTCTAAATTTAACTCTAAATTCCCCATCTTAAGATGTCGTTACCAAAGTGGAAATTATTACTCTATGAGAATCAAAACTGAAAAAATAAGATCTCAGAACTGTCATGCTTGAAGTCAGTCTTTAAAAGAAACACATTTTCCCTAAAAGACAGTAGTTTTCTATTACAAAAAATTCAAGCAGAAAAGGCCATGGAAGGGCAAACTCTAAAGTCCATTTATTTGTAAGTTTTAGTTGATGGTATAAAAATATTACAATACTGCTGCTGTGTAGTTTTCTCTTCTAGATATTTTGAGACAAAATTCTGCTTCATGAACAAGAAGCAATGAGGTCTGTTATCATTAATATTTTGAATGTCATTTGAATATTCAGGACAGCCAGGGAAGCAGTTATCTTTTAAGCTAGACCACATTATTTCTAAGGGGAAATGGAATAGGAAAGGAAATGTGCCATAAAAGTATTATTTCACAGTATTTTTTCAAAATATTGTTTCAAATAATATTATATTATTATAATCCATCTGAAAGAAAGCACAGTGTGATTGCAAAAACATTTTAAAAACACTTCTTGATCTACTGGGCCATTGGCTACTAAGTGCTATCTTAGGTTTTATAGAAAGCAGGCCCCTTAAAATGGAATAACATATGCTTTTTACAAGTTCATAATCCGTTTCATAATGTAAATACAGAATCCATGCCTTTACAGAATAATTTTTCAAATAAACTCAGCAGGCAAAGACAAGACCTTAGGGGTACTTTAAAAAAGAGAGAAAGCATTAAGTCAAGGCAGAACAAGGGTTCCATAACATATAGAAATGAAAATCTCACTCTTTACCAGGTATGAGCTTGTCAGGACCATTTCTGGAGGTTATTTCAGTAAATTCTCTTAAAATCTTAGCTGCCTTTTTGGCTTCCGATTTCAAATTGGAAGGTATGGGATTGTTCACTAGAAGAGAAAAAAATAATATAAAAGGACATTATTACTAGTATAAGATTGACAAAAGAAGCTGAAACCATCTTTCATTTTTTCCAATGGTTTGTATGACTTGATTGGACCATAACTCTCTACCTTAGTCATATTCTGTGATGCTATTACAATTTCCTTCAATATCTGCATAATGGCAGAACTCAGGAAAACATTGCCCTCTCATGGAAAGAGGAACTGAGGGACAATCTCTTTCCAATCACATCCACTGGTCCCATCAGCTCATCTGGGATGGTTATGTTTTGCAACCTGTCGCTAGGGAATGTTGTCTGGCTAGAAAGAAATACTTTTATGTCATGGCTCCCTCCCTTTGGAACATCATTCCTCAAAGATCAGATTAGCCTTGACTTTCAGGCCTTTGAAGTAGTCCTGCTAACCATGAATATTAACAGTACATTTATTGTAAAGTTACAGTAACAGCATCTTGGAGGCCTGAAAGTACATCTCCCTCCCGCCCACCTTTACAGTCCAAGAAATTAGGGAGGGTCCTTTTTTAGGCCTCTGCCATGCCACATTGCTTCTGAAAGCCCAGATGCCACTTCTCTGATTGTTGCCCATAAGACTGATCTTGCTGGCTTCCCATAAGGCCTTGAAATGTGGTTTAACAACTGGGCATGGGGAGCTAGAAGTGTGGTAAAGAGAGCCAGTGCGGTCTGGTGGTGAAGGCACCAGGCTAGAAACCAGGAGATGGTGAGTTCTAGTCCTGCATTAGGCATGAAAGCCAGACGGGAGAATTTGAGCCAGTCACTGTCTATTTCAACCCAGCCCACCTCACAAAGTTGTTGTTGTGAGGAAAATAGGAGGAAGGAGAGTTCAGTACTTTCACTGCCTTAAGTATAAAAAAAAATAGTAAAGGCGAGAAAAAAATCAAATAAATAAATACATGCATGCATACAGCCTGTGTAGTTGTATTATTGTTGATGGGTATTGGAATACCTCAGCTATAGATTTTGTTGTATGGCTTTTATATTGTTTTTAATCCTTTTTTCCCCATTTTTTCTGTTATTTTTAAAAACGTGATGAGCTGTGCTGAGTCATATATTTGAGGTTGATAACTATATAGATAGTACAGATTGATTGAAATAAATAAATAAATAAATAAATAAATAAATAAAATCTTAACACGGGAATATTTATTGATATTAAAGTAATGGGTTATTTTTTTCCACCATTGAGCTTAAGATAAACATGAAGTTTATCTTAAGCTCAATAAATAATTGCTCTAATTTAATTTTACCAAGTATCAAGAGAAAAATGTAGCAGGAATTACAAAAGCAGCTGTTCAGTTTCAGCAAGGAAATTTACTAGCTGATGATTTTGAAATGCTTACTTCCCAGCTATTAAACTGAGAATGATGATAATGAACAGGAAATCATATTTTAATGCTGCAAAAGATTTAAAACTTTAAAGAAAACTCAGTTTATAGTTAACAATATGACTAATCACTCATTGAGTTTATTCTGAAAAGGGAAGCCTTTTTCTCATTAAAAGTAATCCAAATGAAATAAATGAAGTTCTGTTGTAAATTTTAATGGTCCCATTAAATTCGAAAAATATTTAAGGATCTGTTATGATATTTTCAAGAACTTGTAACTAATGAATAGACTACTGCAACTTAAGACAAAAATAAACATTTGAATTGCAATATATATGCAATATATATTTGCTTATAACAGCTACAATCTGTTGTTTGGAGCTCTCTCTGAAGCTGTTCCCCCAGAGAGAGAGGGAAATGTATTTACATATATGTAAATGTATATATTGTGTTTTTTCATTTCAGTACTGCCAAAATTGTATGACTCTTGGGGGTTTCTAATCAAAAAACAAAATGAAATTTAAATACAACTTGTTCAATTTTTATCTTAAACAAATTCAACATTGAAACATTAAAATAAATATTTATTTGTGTTGTCTTCACGCTAGGCAACATCAATTTCAAAAGCTCCACTATCTATAATAGCTGCAAGTACTATTTCGTAAGAGAGCTTGCAACCGCCTCATGTGTCAATATTTGATAAGAGGGCAAATATTATTTTGTACTACCCAGTAGCTTTTGGTGACATGGGCTGCCACACAAGTTGGATTAATAAATAAATTATAAAAAATGGAAATAGGGTAAAGAGGTGGAGATATTTCAGGAACATTTTCTTATATTATTGTCCTTTTATTGCAAAAGGCCAGAATTTGTCTTAATGAATTTACAGTTACAATTAGTATTTGATACAGAGGGAGGGATCACATGGGATTAGTCACGTTTTCACAAAGTTAATTCTAATTTACAGTACAGAATGAACACACTGTTTTGGAAAGTATGAGATCTGAGAAACTCTTAAGAAAGAGATGAGAGAGATAAAGGAAGGAGGGAGGGAAAGAAAGAGAGAAAGAGATGTCATCTCACAAGAATTTTTGCCCTGCATTATAATTAAACAAATACATGGTGCAAGACATGATTAGAAAAAAGCAATACACCAACAGTATTAAAAATACAAATAAAACTGCTCTTACAAATTGGCATCAAATAAGTTAAATGTACTTAAATAATATATAGAGTTTCAGGCTTCTGAGTGGTGTGGTGGCCTAGCGGGAGCGATGTGGTGGCCTAATGGTGAAGACTTTCGCCTCCCACTTGGAAGATTGAGAATTCAATTATAGGTCGTGGCAGATATGTCTCTCCTAGGGGCCAAAGAAAAAAATAGCTGCTGTATGCATGGCATCAGGAAGGGTATCTGGCTAGTAAATCTTCAGCTCCATCCAATTGCTTAGATTCTACCCTGAATTAAGGGATTACAGGGTTGGAAAGAGGGAGTTCACACTTAACACCCAAGGCACCCCGTGAAATACTGCAAATGTATAACGTGTCATACATCAAATACGATAGGTCCAGGAAATTACAGTATATAATTATTATATCATTTTCCTCATTGACCATTTGCAGTACCTCCACAGAAAATAGACAGTCCATGGACCATAAATTGGGAACCATCATAAGTACAAGTAGTCCTCAAGTTACAAACCACTCATTCAGCAACCAGAGTTACACTGGCACTGAACAAGTGGAACTTACAAATGACAATTGAGGTTGTGACTGTCGCAATGTTCCAGCAGTCTTATGATTGCAATTCAGGTACTTAGCAACCAGCTCACAATTATAAGGGTTGCAGTGTCCCATGGTCATGTGATCACCATGTGTAACCTTTCATGCTAGTTTCTCATAAGTAAAGTCAAAGAGAAACTTCCAAGAGGAAGCTGGTAGGAGGTTGCAAGTTACTCACAATCAGACTTTTTCTCCTGAGGAGCCCCTGTGTAACATGGGGATCTTGTGCTGAGTAGCACATACCCACCCATACCCTGTGGTGCCCACCCTTTTGGCACCTACCGATCTGTACCCGGTAGCACCCACAGGCCTGTATGTCTGGGATGAGTTTTCCCACATTGTGTTCATATGAGATCCTTGCTTAACAACCTGTGTGATCTTTGCTTAATGACAATAAGAACTGCCAGGATTGCCATCACTAGTCATATGGTATCATATTCATGACTGCATTCCTTAGCAATGGAAATTTGAGCCCCAATCATCACCGAATCCCTGCGGACTACATAACTACTACTACATTCTGACAGTTCTCTGCTGTTGTTAATCTTTCCCACCATTAGGCTCTTCTCCAGTGAGTCCTTCCTTCTCATTAGGTGGCCAAAATATCTGAGTTTCATCTTCAGGGTCTGGCCTTCTAAAGAGCAGTCAGAATTGATCTCCTCTAGGACTGACCATTTTGATCACCTTGCAGTCCAAGAGACTTGCAGGAGTCTTCTCCAGCACCATAGTTCAAAGGTCTCAATTCTTTGGCCTTCAGCCTTTCTTATGGTCCAACTTTCACAGCCATACATTGCAACTGTGGAAACCATAGCCTTGACTATACACACTTTTGTTGGCAGGGTGATGTCTCTGCTTTTTAGTATGTTGTCTTGATTTGCCATAGCTTTCCTCCCCAGAAGCAAGCGCCTCTTAATTTCTTGGCAACAGTCCCCATCTGCAATGATCTTGGAGCCCAGGAAAATAAAATCTGTCACTACCTCCATTTCTTCCCCATCTTTAACGAATAACATGCATTAACTATTTGCTGATTTAAATATACAGCCAAAGCAGCACAGCCCTTCTGCACTGTACAATTCTTTCTACCTACATTCTATTGATAATCTTGTTCCCATTTGTTGTAGAAAGAAAAGTTGAGAATAAACTTAGAAACACTCATTCTATTAGTGTATGCTTCTACAGCTTGCTTTCTCTGTGATCAAAAGACCGTGTCCATTTTTAGAATTGCAATTCATTTATATATTTACCAACAATGAGTTGGAGGCTAGATTATTTGAGATATTCATAAAGATTTCCTAATTAATATTGAAGATGATTATTAGAAGCTGAAAGTTTACTGATTGTATTAATAACATTTATCATCCAAACAGCTAAATAATTCTGCTCTCAGAAACTAAAGCACCTGGTTTTGTCCATTCCATCTAACACAATTATGATCTCTCTGGGAAATGGCTACAATGGAGCCATATCTGTGGGCATGCGAGCATTGCCCTAGCTCAGCTCCAGCGCACATGTGCGTGCTGGCCAGCTAATTTTCGGGCCTTCCGGGCCCACTGGAAGTCGGGAACTGAGCTGTTTCCAGCCTCCAGAGAACCTCTGGGGGGTGAAGGCCGTTTTCACCGTCCCCAGGTTCCTAGAAAGCCTCTGGAGCCTGGGGAGGGTGAAAAACGGGTCTACCGTGCCAAAAGCAGGGGGAGCGCAGGGGGATCACATGCGCATGCACCGGGGCAGGGCGCATTTAATTATGGGTGTGGGCACACACACACGTGACCCCCCACTCCCCCCGCTTTTGAAACACAACGGCAAAAAGGTTAGCCATCACTGTTCTAGGGCTACAATGCATCTACAGTCCTTTGCAACAAGCGGTTCACTACTTCCTTATCTAATTTTTTTCCTGTGTTTCAATTTTAATTTTTACTGTGAATGTATTTTCATTAATAGATTTTGTCCATATCTGTTGTAATATTCTACTTCAAGCAGATCAAACAGTAGAGAAAAGGTGAAAACATTTGCACAATTATTGTACCTGGTAAAGGAGTTAGCTGAATGGCTTTCCCTGAGCAAAACATTCAATACAGCTCTAAAGGAAGATCTACCTTGAAACTTCTTTAACCTAATTTTTTTTGAGGGGGGGGATTCCCAGTCAGTCTAAGTAGCTGAAGAAAATCAAACGATATCACAAGTGCAGCAGTAAATTCAGGACTTTAACAGTTAAAAATAGAATAATGATCCTAAAATTTTTGATCCTAAAATTTTTGATCCTAAAATTTAACTGGTAGCCAATGCAGTCATGTGAAATTAAAAATGATATGCTACTCATAGATATCCCCTGCTAAAATTATCCACAAAATTATAAAACATTGAAGCTATCAGCAGCTTCCACATTAGGAAAAAAAAGTTACTTGAACAAAGGTAAGTTTTAATAGCTTCTACTAACTCAGAAAGGCAGAAGGAAAAAGAACCTCAAAACTTAAAAACAAGAGCTTTTATTTCTATGTGTTACAGTAGATAAATATATTGTATACAGATGGCTTCCTGCTTGCCTGTTATAAATTAATGAAATCTTTCCACTGTAGTCTTGAGTCATCTGCTAAGAAGCCAATTCCTAAACAAAGGCTAGGTATCTGGAGAACAGAGTTTTACCTTGCCTAAGCCAAGGCTAATAGTATTTTTAAATTAAATTCAACTCTTCAACTATCTTCAAGGTTAACCTCATGTAGTAATCTGAAAAGACTGTAGTCGAAGCATAAATGATGTCACAATTTAGGATATAGGATGTAAGTGTTGTGGAGTTGAACCTGTCTCCTAGTGTGTGGGTGAAGAGTTATAGCTTTTATAATAAACAGCAGTTGCAGCTTAAATGGATAAATGCCTAGAGCCTAAATAAGAAAGTAGTTAGAAGAGCCTGGTTGCGCAGTGCACTAAATGCTGTTAAAGTAGCACTAAGCTGCCAGCTGCCTGCAATTACTGCAAGTTCAAATCTCACCAGGCTCAAGGTTGACTCAGCCTTCCATCCTTTTGA
>JANHZT010005301.1:35116-46268 GCA_032468215.1 Stegonotus admiraltiensis
CTTGAGCCTGGTGAGATTTGAACTTGCAGTAATTGCAGGCAGCTGGCTTTACTTAAACAGTACTTTAGCCACTGTGCAACCAAGGCTCATTTTACTAATTTAGGTAAGAAATGTTAATATATATTGCTAGTCCATGTGTGATATGCCATACGCTAAATAATAAATAAATTTCTGGCCTGGCCCCATTCCGCCTCCTTGTCAATCCTCCCCATATTTCACAGAGCAACCTCTCGGATGCTCTCCACGCCCTTGATTGGAGCGTAACGTCCGGCTCTCGATTCAGCTCCTATTCCAAATGCTGCCCTCCAGATCTGCTGAGGCCAGTAAATCCCCAAATTCTCAGCGCTACACTCCCAAAACATCTAGGAAGACCAAGTGACTGAAGCCCTTAGACCAGTGTTTCTCAACTTTGGAAGCTTGAAGACGGGCGGACTTCAACTCCCAGAATTCCCCAGCCAGCGGCTGCTGGCTGGGGGATTCTGGGTGTTGAAGTCCACCCGTCTTCAAGCTACCAAGGTTGAGAAACACTGCCTTAGACTGTGATGGTATGTGGAAAAGACCTTGGGAGACAGAAGGAAGAGCCACAGCTCAAGAACCAGTCAAGGTTGGATACGGGCAGCCCTGGCCATAGAAGGAGAGGGGGCATGGCAAACTGCCCCTCCCTAATTTGACCAATTGTAGAGGCAAGGAAGGAGAAACGTACTTTCAAAATTCTGTGAAGGTAAAGAATAAAATACAATTAGGAGTCCTGGGTGCTTTCTGAGCTTGATTATTTTTGTGCAGACATTTCATTACCCAACTAGGTAACATCATCCATGCTAGTTCTTGTTAATGGGTGTGGCCTTGTTCTCGGGTCTACTGCTTCAATGGCAGTTGGTTGGACCGTTTATTCTTATCTGGTTTTAGAGTTCTTGACTGGGGTATTGTTTGCTTCTTGATTGGATGGCCTGATCTTAATCTTAGAGTTAATCTTGGATTTAAAACAGAATTAGTCCATCTGGTTGTATTTTTGTCTGGAGCACCTCCCTAGGTTGACCTAGGACAGGGGTCAGCAACCTGCGGCTCCGGAGCCACATGCAGCTCTTTGGGCCCTCTGCTGTGACTTCCTGTCAGGTTATCCCACCATTGGCTGGCCTCACCCCTCACCCTCCCCTCCCAGTCACTTCTCTCCTGGCCTGAAAAGGTAAGGGCAACGACGGGGGATGGAGAAGCGGCCAGGGCAGAGACAGAGAGATACAGAAAGAGGGGGAGAGGTGGGGGAGAGATACAGAGAGGGAGGGGAGAGAGAGAGATGTCAAAAGGATTGTGTGATTCCCGGTGTTTTTTAACAACCGGTTCTCTGCCCTAATGACTGGCTGGGTAGGCGTGGCTAAGGGGTGGTCATGTGACTGGTGGAAGTGAGTGACATCGAGTTGGCCACGCCCACCCAGGTTTTGTGGCTCCCGGTGTTTTGTTTTCTGTGGGAAACGGGTCCAGGTGGCTCTTTGAATATTTATGGTTGCAGACCCCTGACCTAGGAGGTGGCACTGCTAAGACCTGCAAGTTGGGAAGAGTCATTTCATGTTGGTTGTTCTGGGTTAGAAGTCAGAACCTTTGTGGGCCAAAGCTGTAAGTGTGTCCATCTTGGCCTTGGAGGTCAGTAACAGGTAGGCTTTGCCAACTTTTTAATGACGTATTTCTGATTCCAGCTGGCAGAACACACTATTCTTAACAATTGTCCATTCAAATAGATCCCCGGGCTCGATATTGTTAACTATCAAAATGGTAACTGGAATAGGCCTAGCCTTAAAACCCAGATGACTGATCCTCCAACTCATCCCAAGGACTCACAGGGGTTGGCGTTGGCCCATCTAAGAGCACCAGGTTGGGGAAAGCAGACTTAAACTAACAACCAGGGGGAAAGTGGCAGAAGATGGAATGGCTGATCTATTGATTGGTTGATTTTTCTTTGAGGTTATCTATGTGCCTTACAAGAACCTGCTCAAAACGTAACTAGCTAGCAGAAATATGATTTGCAAGAGGGATAGCGACCTGACGTTCTCAATTTTTTTAAAAAAAGTATCAGAGACTCCTGATGACCTCAAATTCTCCAAACGAGAACATGTATATATAGGTAGTCCTCTACGTATGACTGCAATTGGGACCAAAGCAAAGCCAAATTAAGGGGCTTGCCTTATTACCTTTGTTTGCCCCTGTTGTTAAGCAGATCACTGCAGTGAATTGTGTGGTTGTTAAGTGAATCATGAGGTCGTTGAGCAAATCCGGGTTCTGCCATTGTCTTTGCTTGCCAGAAGCTAGCTTGGAAGGTGGCAAATAGTGATTATGGGAAGGTTGCAACGGCCATAAATGCACGTCAGTTGCCCAGGGCCAGGGTTTGAATGGGGTGACTGTTGGGAATGCTGAGACGATTATAAGTGTAATTGCCAGTCAGTTTTTTTCAGTGCCATTGTAACTTTGTCACTAAAGAAATGGTTGTAAGTTGAAGATTACCAGAATGTACCTAGCAAGAGAAGCTGTGAAGTTTAGGAAGGATGAAACTCAGTAGATGTTCATAAGTTAACCCCTCCCGTAAAGGGGTCTAGGACAACTCGCCACGCTATGGCCAACTCGCTGTGGGACAACTCACAGCAAGACAAGAGTTACAATAATATCGAACAAATAGTCCCATAGAGTCATTAAAGAAAGGATGCCAAAATACGAATGACAAAAATTAAAATTATTTTAGATCTTTCACTTGAATTGTTGAATTGTCCCCGTGGCAAGTTGGCCGTGGCGAGTTATCCCATTCCGCCTGTAAGTGTGATTTTACTGTATGGCTGGTGCAAGAAAGGAGGAGGGTGAATTCCGGAATGGAAGCCTCAGCCCAGGCCCTCTTCTTCCTCCCTGGTCACCAACAGCTTCTCTCTTTCAGAGATTTACCGCATTGTGTCGCAGAAACAGATGTCAGACAGACGCGAGAACGACATGTCTCCAAGCAACAACGTGGTCCCGATCCACGTTCCTCCAACCACGGAAAACAAACCAAAGATGCAGTGTTGTCAAAATATATAACACGTTCAACTCCTGGAAAGCTGTGTATATTCCCCCCAGATCTGAATGGAAGTAGAGCTCGAGCTGACATTACCTTTTTTCCCCTCTTGTTCTCCATTCTCTCCCCCTTTTTCTTTCAATTACATTTTGTCTTTAATTTTTAATTCTCTTCCTCTCTCCGTTCCCTCATTTCATCACCGTTTCTCCTTGTCTTCAACCTCAGTTCTGTGACTCATCTCTTTTTCACACGAGGCTGCAGCATCATCGGAATGCTAGTGTCCTGCAAGGCAAACCTGGTTAACCATCGAAGTGGATCGCCTGCCTGCCTGGCTCCCCTCGGGAAAGAGCAGAGATGGGTTCTGTCCAACATTCACCATTCAGACACTCCTGTCAACACCATGGCATGATTTGATAAACTCCCTGGTGTCCACTCTGGCCTCAGTGTTAGATGCCGTCTCTCTCGGCCTTTCGCATCCCGGTGCCCTGCACACTACAGCTCCCATCATCCCTCTCGGCTCCACCGTTGGCTCGAGATAATGGGAGGTGTAGAAAAATGGGTCTGGAGAAAGCCAGGTTGAGAAAGCCATTCTTCCATTCAGTGGGCAGTTGATGGCCTGGGCCTTTGGCAGTTTCCCCAAGGTCAAATGCAAACTCTTTGTTGGGTTGACTTTCTTTCTGACCAGAGTTGTGATCCTGTTTGGATCAGGGATCACCTCTGTGAACATCTAATGGCCTAATGGATTAGCATCATGAGCAGGGCCTCCGGTCTCTTCCTGGGCAGCTAGGTCCTGCGGTCTGACCTTCGGAATCGGCTTTGTGGAGGCCACAAAACCTTTTCGATGGCTTTTTATTCAGTCTGAACAGATGGATGACGTCTCCCCTTGCAAGCAAGGAGGGGATCAATCATCTGGGAGATGACACCACTGTGCGAATTAAATTATGGCAGTCCACCTGGCTCAGACCCAACATCTGTTGCCGGATGTTGTATGCCACGTAGCTGACCCTAAGAGGGAAGAGCCATCTGGCTCTTCTGGCTAGTCCCCCTGTAGCTCGTCGGGGCAGTAGTTTAGTGTGTCGCATGATCTAGTATGGGGCTCAGGGGGATCATTTTGCAAGTTGCACATGTACAGGTGATGGAGAAGGCTTGGAGGTGGGTGTTGCAACTCCTAAGAAACCCAGGCATTTTAATGAGAATTGTCAGCAAAACTGGCACTGGTGCATTCGCACAAACACACACCCCGCCATCACCCGCCCAAGACTTGACTTAAGCTGGTTTAATTTCTCAAGGGCTCCCAGTTCCTGGCCTGGAAGCCCTCGGACCTCTTCAGTTGCACACTAAGGAGCCCCAGAGGCCTTCCTCAAGTGGTCGAGCACTTCTGGGTTTCTAGAGGACATTCCTCTATCTCATTCCCCTAGGCATTCCCGTTTCGGTTTGCAACCCACACCGCCTGCTCGTCGGCAGCACTGTTCAAAAGAGGGGTGGGGTGTGCACACCAGCACATACAGAATTGTGCAGTTTTTGGGAAGCCCAATTGAAGAGGAAAGAGTCCCTGGTTTATTGGAGGAAGGGAGGGAGGGAAGGGAGGGAGGGAAGGGAAGGAAGGAAGGAAGGAAGTTTCTCACAGATCTGTTCTTCCTGCTGCGTTGAAAGCTACTCCACTCAGTTCGTCTGCCAGTCTTGCAGTGCTCATGACGTGTAAGGCACACCGAGGGCATTGCTGTAGTCCGGTCATCCTTTGGTTTTTTTTCCCCCCTTTCTCCGGAGTATTATTTCTCTGCACTTTTTTTTTTGTTCTTTCCCTTCCAGCTCCCCCTTTTTTTTGTAAATTGCTTTATACTGTTATGCACATTCTGTACTTTGAGTATTTTTTAAGATTGATTTAAAATTATTCATTTTTGGAATTTAATAAAAGAATCACAGGGGATTGTTCAGAGGTTGTGGAGTGAACTTACTTGGAACTTAGACTCTGAGGGGCCTTTGATACTTAAAAAAAGGGAAGAGTGCCCTTGAGCCTGCGGGAAGATGATTGGAATTAACATGTGAATAAATTACGCGGATCAACTTGACATGCAAATCTGACTCATTTACGGTTCCACTTTGCAGAGTTTGTTGCGTTCTCTTTGCAGAGCTTGAAACTTTGGGTGTTTTGTCATCGTGGGAAAAGAAAGCGGCTCTCCAAATATTTTTTATTTTGCTGGATGCTTTTGGTGGATGAAGCATTCTGGATGAACAGGAGAACTCCATCAGCCACTTCCTTTATCTCATAGCATGCTGAGAGGATTAAAAAGCAGATTCAGGGGAGTTGGAGCCCCCAAAATAACGTGGTCACAAACTCTCCTTTTTGCCCTTCAGATTTTTCCATAAGCAAGACCTGGTGATCACCGGCAGTAATGCAGAATAAAAGTTACACTAAACGCTGGTTGTGTCCACTTGGGAATAAGTCATTATGGAATGAGCAGGTACTGGCTCAATAGCAGTAACAGAGAGCGGGATCTTGGCGTTCTAGTGGATAATTCCTTAAATATGAGCCAGCCGTGTGCGGCAGCAGCAAAAAAAGCCACTGCAATCCTAGGATGCATTAACACAGGGATCATGTGAAGTGCTACTACCCATTTCTAAGGCCTTGGTAAAACCACACTTGGAATACTGTGTCCAGTTTCCATATTATAAAAGATGTAGAGACCCTAGAACAGTGAGCATGGCTGGCTGGGGAATTCTGGGAGTTGAAGTCCACACATCTTAAAAGTTCCCACACTGCCTTAGAAGGAGTGCAGAGAAGAGCAACTAAAATGATTACGGGGCTTGAGGGTCAAACATGAACGGTTGTAGGAATTGGGCATGTCTAGTTTAAAGGACTAGAGATGATACAATAGCAGTCTTCCACTATTTGAGGAGCTGTCACGAAGAGGGGAACAAACTCTTCCAAAGTACCAGACGGCAAGAGAAGAAGTGGTGGAAACTAATCAAGGAGAGAAGCAACCTAGAACTAAGAAGAACTTTCCTAACACAACAATTATGACTTGCCTCGAAGTTGTGGGTCCTCCATCACTGGAGGCTTTTAAGAAACCGGACAGCCACATCTCTGGTTTAGGGTATCCTGCTTGAGCACTAGAACAGGGGTCTCCCTTTACGACTTGTGGACTTCAACTCCCAGAATTCCTCAGGCAGCACAAATCGTAAAGTTGCCAAGGTTGGAGACCCCTGGAGTAGAATACCTCCAATGTCCCTTCCAACTCTCTTATTCTGACTGTTGCCACATTTTTATTTTAAAACAATTAGCACTTTACACTGATCAGCGTACCCAAGGCTCGGAAATAACCGTAGGGGAAAAAAAAGATGCAACAGAGAGAAATTCAGTTTATTTTTTTTAACAAGGTGTATTACCTTTTGTTTGGTCAACAAATATTACAAATACGTCTTGCTTTAAAAAAAGTATTGCCATTACAACGTTTGTATTCTCCTTTAAAGGAACGGGTCTGCTTTTCAGTGCCTCCTGCTGGATGTAATGTGCCTTTTTTTCCCCCCTCCTACGTATTCTCTACCCCTTTATTTTGGCCATAGGACACTCCGTTACATAGTACAGCAGTCTCGAATGCAGCATAAACATTCCCTGGATCTGCAGTCGTCATTTCTCCTGCTGGAGAAAACGTTCACCTGAAAACTTGCATACGTTTTACGAACTGGATAAGCTATAGATTACCCATATTTTGCATCCATACCTCCATCAGAACCAGGTTGGTCCTGGGCATTCTTGTATCTTGCAGGTATGTCTTCCTTGAAAAGTGCAGCAGTCCATATTCCTGACTTTATCTAGGTCGGTATGTTAAATTTCCAAGTCAACTTAATTGTGAATTTGCCCAATTGAAATAATAAAAAAAAGCCTTTATGGAGGATTTCCCCTCCCCCCCTTTGCTAATTACTGAGGTAAGACTTTTATTCCCCCCACCTCCCCCTATACATGTATTTAAAATATATATCCCTACAGGTCCTACAAAATAAAGTTCTACTTTTTAAATATATTTTTGGATAAGGCTCTCTTGGAAAGTAAAACAGCTATTGCCAATAGATCATAGTTTTCCCCATGCACACATGCAGCATTCATGTAAATAATTACATTTTTCCCCCCCTCTGCTGTGAAAAAAAAAAGTCATTCTCCTAAAAATCTCACCGGGGTGCATTTTCGCTCCATCCGCTGACCAGTGTAGAAATCCACCTTTGCTTCGCTTTGGAATTAGGCTTTCCTTTCCCAGCAATCCCTCCCCAAAAAGTCCTTTCCCACTTGGCTTTCGTTGAGTTTCACTGAACTATTCTGTTTCCAAGCATTCCTTCTGCCATGGTAGAGAGAAAGCGAGGTGAGCTTGATAATAGACCCACTCAGGAATTCTTGCTTAGGCAAAAGGGGTTGAATCATTTGTTTTAAAATACAGAACAAGATCATATTTGGAAACGGCTCAAGCAGACACCTCCCTAATTCCCCGCAGTTGCCAAGTTTGAAGACCTCTGCACTGGTGGATTGATACCCGAGTTAGTTCTGAAGATGTTTTGGATTAAAACTCTTCTACTATCAGTCCAAAGTGAGCCATCTGCGGAAGGTGTTTTCTACTCTTAACTCGATTCCCTACCTGTCCTATCAATACAATTACCCTAACATTACTAGCAAACCTAACTTTTGGCTGAAACTCCAAGCTTATGCTTTTGGAATAAAATTGGTGAGCCGGACTCTTGATTAGCTTACCATAAACTAACATGGCTCTCCTACAATATTCCAATACCTGTTAACTAACCACAGCAGGACTCCAATGCTGGGCTCTGAAGAGATGACTCTCCAGATGGGACACGGAGTGGGGGAAGATGGGTTCATCTCTGCATCCGTTTGATGAGAAGTGTTGCCCCATTCTTCCCACTCAATAGCCTTGCCTCTTCCAGCTAATGCGAGAGCATCTCTTTGTCTGCAAACATGGCCCTCTTAAATCCCCCGCAAAATGATACGGTTGACAAACTGGCATCTATGCCTCTCGTTGAATGAACTGGCTTGGCATCACGTTCGAGAAAGTTCAAAGCAGCTCTTTCCATAAAAACAGGGAACAAGGTTCCTTGTGGCCTCTTCCTACTCCGCAGTTCTGACCCTAACTTTTTCAGGAGCTGCGGAAGCCACCTTCAAATGGGTTGGAGATTTCTTGGTCATCAAGCCAAGAATTTTCACTGCTCAGGTGTTATACCCAAATCTAGGCGTTGTTAATCCCACATCTGGAGATGACAGTCTAGTCTACGCTGTCAGCAGGAAATCCGGCTGACAAAATACTCAGTTTGTGGCCTTCACAACTGTTATCTTGCTACTAGTGTATATACACAATGGATTATCCATCTGGGGTCCATGTGATCCCTTGAATTCTATCTTCTGTATTTTACACAGTCACCAAACCTAGCAAGATCCCTATATCCCTACATGAGATCTCATGAGATTTCAGACAAGAATGGAGAAGATCCAGTAAGCGGTATTTTGTTTCTAATTGCATATTATCACATGAGAAGCAATACCTCCCTCCTGAAAAGGTTCACTGACCCCCTCCTTCGCGATGCTGATAATACGTTCAGTAGCTGCGTTCTGTTATCCAATTTATTTCTGATTAAATAACATTTCCAACCTATCCACCCAAATGAATCCTGATCAGATGCCAAAGCTTCTGATCAGCGGGTCTAATACCTTTTGTCATGTCTGAATAAGCCTTTTTTTTTTCATTTCCCTTTTTCTTACAAATTCCGCTCAATTGTGCCTTAATGGTATATGGACATTTCTAGGTGAAAGGCAGCCTTTTCACTATATTAACACTTGTTGGATGAAAAGATTATACAATTATCAACATTAGATCATATCCAAGAAGATCTACACACAAATCACCAGCGTATAACCAAGCTGAATTTCGACTGCAATCCAACAGAGATTACAGATAGAAGGTACCTATGATGCAGAAACAATCTTCTTGAAATGGTGTGTAGTTGATCTTGTTATAATAGAATGATTTGAGGGAAAGGCAGAGCTCCACAGCTGAAATCTGCTTGGCGTGCACAAGTTCTCAAGTTCTATGCATGGCATCTCCAGGAAAGGTTGGGAAGCATCTCTGCTTGAAGCCCTGAACTGGTCGGTCCGTGACATTCCTTGTCTGTGTTTTCCAGCTGTGTCAAATTTCAGGTTCCATCACTTCCATTTAGCATGGACATCAGTCATCCTGAGACTGGGAAGGATGATGATGAAATACAGCCTTCTCTTACTTGGTAGCTCTTCTTACGTAGGGGTTGAATCTCCGTAGTTCTTTGGCCAACAACTATTGCTGAAGAGTTCTGGGAACGGAAGTCTACACATCTGGAGGACACCAAGATCAAGGAAAGTTCTTGTAGTCCATCTCTACTAGAGTAAACCACATTGACGAAGGATGCCACCAGCGTCCAATTCAGGTTTAGACCATTGTCATGCTTGTTTGGATAAGGCCGTTGATGGACATCTTTTATGGACTTAATCCTTGGTGCATCGCGAGCATGCCATCTTTATCAGCAGAAGGACCCAAAAGTGTAATTAGGAGTCCCTGGCTGCTCTCTCTGACTCCTGTGCTTTAGCTTCGTCCAGCCCATCTCCTATTCATTCCAGAGAAAACAAGCATCTCGAGATTTGTCCCAATCCACACACTGCCAATGCCACCTGAGAACAGACTGGCACAGATTCGGTTGCAGATTAGCATCGTTCAATCCCATCTCGTGAAGATGGATGGATGGAGACCAGCTCCTAAAGGTGGAACCATCAATGGATGCATGGGGTGGGCGAGGAGCAGAAGACGTCATGCTCAGTAGAGTAAAGCGCTTATGAACTTAACCTTCCATAAACTCTGTAGACCAAGAGGAATTTCTGAAGTTCTGCAGCCATAAAAGAACCGAATCCTTCACTCCGTATAGAATGAAAGAGTACCAAGTTATGGCGGCAGTGATTTTCTAAAGCACCTTATCGCTGAGTTCCTTGAAGAAGTACTTTCTGGACTACCCAGGAGGCTTCATAACTTATCCCAAAATCTATCTGAAGGTCATGTCTTTCTCTCTCTCTCTCTTATTTTTTTTTTTTTTAGAAAAGAAGAATTCTTTAAGCAGATGATAATATAGTATAGATACAGCTATAAGAACTTGCAGCAAAAGGGTATTTTCTCACCTCGGTCCCCCTCCATTTTTTTTAAAAGCAAAAAATAATAATAATAATAAAAACAAATCACACAAATGGTCCAGGGTTGACCTTGGAGATAAATGGCTTTCCGATGTCGTCTTTCTGCTGTTTGAACGCAAAGGAGCTTTCTTGGGTTTTTTTCCTTTTCTTTTCCTGCAACGTGTATAAAATTATTTTTGTCAAATAATAAAAGAGTTTTCATGCAGAAGCAAGTGGGCCCCAACCATTGTCTTTGGGTGCTCTTCCTTTTCCTCCCCTATACAGCAGGATAAAACGGAAAAAAGATTGTCGTCTTTGTTGTGTTCGAGAACAATGCTCACATGGCACATGGTTGAGGAGGGGGTTGGGGTTGAGTTGGGATGTCCAGGTGTCCTGGCCCTTTTAAGATGGCTTATCCCAGAGTGTCCCATGAGTCGGGCTGTGTCTTAGTGGGACAATGTCATAGTGGCTGGGGATGTGGCTGTTTCTGGGAAGATCGTATGGATTTTGGATGTAACCAGCATTGCGGAGACGCATCTCTTGGACCACGCTGACTGTAGGCTCTGCAGAAAGAAGGACAAAGAGACAAGGGTTTTTTGGGGGGCTGTCATCAAGCATCTTTGGAAGAGCGTTCACACGACTCAGAGCAGGGGGTGTCGAACTCGATTTTGTTGAGGGCTGCATCAGGGTTATGTTTGACCGGGGGGGGGCGTGGCCAGGGTGGGCATGGCCACCTCAACGTCACTCATGTTGGGGTGCCTGTGGTGGCCTGAGCACTCTGCAGTGGTGAGTTCCGCCCGGTTCGGCCGAGCCGGTAGCGGTGACGATATGACGTCACCGAACCGGTTCTGCCCCCCCCGCCTCCCCCGTGTTATTCTTACCTTTTATTTGGCCCTACCCCCAATCTATTGCTGCCTCCTGAGTCCCAGCTGATTGGC